>SRPP01000449.1:0-20559 GCA_018360055.1 Claviceps monticola
TCATTTTGAGCCCACGTCCCTTCCAGCACGGTGGGCACCTCAACGGACGACGATAAAGGTACAAAGCGAGATAGGATCGGCTACAGCATGATTGGCTGCAGTAAAGACGCTAGCAGGGTATCAGAAACGCACTATATTATGTTAGGCAATTGGGGTGGTGATTAGGCAGTTATTGAGGTGCTCATCAAGGTCTCCCGTATACCTACATACCTACAGAGCTATGTTTACACTCCGTACTTCTACATTCATTTCGGGTTAGTCACTGAGGCATGGCAAATCGAACCGGCGGCACGACTACAATTGTTCCCGCCCGCGGCTGGTCTATTTATGGGGGCCCCCTAGTGCCCACCGCCACGAGTCACGACTATCAGGCAATATCAGCTCATGCGGCCGGAGCACATGAAGCAAGCATTTTACAGCGCTTTTCTTCCACGCACAGTGCACATTGAATTGACTTAACTCCGTATCTACCTTTTTTAGGTATTATACTCCGTATTGAATTATCTCATGTCAATGTGGCTGCTCGCGTGGGCACATGCCAGTGCCTCTTAGCTGGGCTGCAGGGGGAAGGGGGAAGCGCGGGTCCTGTCGGGTAGAGCCCACACGATTGGCGGACCAGAAGATACATGGGTACACACCTACTTGTTCAGGTCTCTCGCTCCCTTGCAAGCTGCCAGTGCCAACGCTGGGCGCGTCGCCTCATGCAAGAGGCCACATGTTGCCCTCGGAGCTGCAACGCCAGAATTCCGGAAGCAGACCCAGGCCACCGATCAGAATTGTTGGCCCCTTATTATCCTCTATCCACCATCTACACCCGCGGCGCGTCCTCTCCCGTTTTCGCTTCACCTTCTCCTCCCGTTGCTTTCTTTTGCCATCGGACGGGGATACGCTTTCTTTCAACCCACCTACCTATTGTTTCAGTTCCAGTCCATGTACACCATTTAATACCCTACCTACCCTTCGTACACTCTCCTTGACCGCGTCTTCCTTTCTATTCTGCCTCGCCTGTTAGTATCGCAGTTTCGGCGAGCAACTGCTCAAGCGCAAGCTCAGTTGTCCACCGAATCCCTGATTTCGTCGACCCCGATCGATCATGGCGCGATCGAGCTCGGCTCGGGGCAAGAGCCCTCAGCCGCCGACATCGACAACGGCCAAGCAACCCCAAAACACTTCATACAAGTCCGACGGCGTTCAAGACAATGATGTGTTTACTCTACCATCGTCAGATTATCTCGTCAGTCTGGTATTGACGATTCTCGGGGCCTTTGTCCGCATTTTCCGAATTTACCAACCTAGCAGCGTCGTATTCGACGAAGTACAGTAAGTCTGATCTGCGATCCACTGCATCGTCTGCACGGGGATGGACGCTGATCAACCTGAAAACAATTAGTTTCGGCGGCTTCGCATCGAAATATATCAAGGGCAAATTCTTTATGGATGTGCACCCTCCCCTGGCCAAGATGCTGATTGCATTGACCGGCTGGCTGGCGGGCTTTGACGGCAGCTTTGACTTCAAGGACATCGGCAAGGATTATATCGAACCTGGTGTTCCCTATGTATCTATGCGCTTGTACCCTGCCATTTGTGGCATCGTCTTGGTTCCTTGCATGTTCTTCACCCTCAAGGCTGTTGGTTGTCGAACAATGACGGCTGCCATGGGCGCATCACTCATCATCTTTGGTACGTTGCTGTCGCGGATTTGGCTTGCTTAAGGCTGGCTCGACGGGCTGCTTGCTGTAAAGGTCCTCGCTAACAGGCCTCCTTAGAGAACGGTCTTTTGACTCAAGCTCGATTGATACTCCTCGACTCCCCCCTAGTAGCTGCGACCGCGTTCACGGCCCTTGCATTCTCATGCTTTACGAATCAACATGAGCTTGGTCCGGCCAAGGCATTCAACCCTTCCTGGTGGTTCTGGTTGGCTATGACTGGTCTCGGGTTGGGTATCACGGTCAGCATCAAGTGGGTGGGCTTGTTCACCATAGCCTGGGTCGGTGCCCTTACCCTCGTCCAGCTTTGGGTGCTCCTTGGCGACAACAGGAATGTCACCTTGCGCCTCTGGAGCAAACACTTCACGGCTCGGGTCTTTTGCCTGATCATCATTCCTGCTGCTTTCTACATGGGCATGTTTGCCATTCACTTCCTCTGTCTCGTCAATCCTGGTGATGGTGATGGCTTCATGAGCTCCGAGTTCCAGGCAACTTTGAATAGCAAGGGCATGCAGGATGTAGCTGCGGACGTCGCTTTCGGCAGTCGCGTCACCATTCGTCACGTCAACACCCAGGGTGGCTATCTGCACTCGCACCCTCTCATGTACCCCACTGGAAGCAAGCAGCAGCAAATTACACTGTATCCTCACAAGGATTTGAACAACCTTTGGCTCCTGGAGAACCAAACGCAACCCCTCGGCATCGATGGCGCGCCTATCAATGGCAGTGCGGCATGGGATAACCTCGCTGATGGTCCTCAATTCGTTAAGAATGGAGACTTGATCCGTCTGTTCCACCAGCCGACCCATCGCCGCCTTCACTCGCACGATGTGCGGCCCCCTATGACGGATGTTGATTGGCAACAGGAGGTCTCCGCTTACGGATACGAGGGCTTTGAAGGCGATGCCAATGACTTGTTCCGCGTTGAAATTGTAAAGCAAAAGTCGCTCGGCGGTGTCGCCAAGGAACGGTTGAGAACGATTGAGACCAAATTCCGCCTCGTTCACGTCATGACGGGCTGTGTCTTGTTCTCTCACAAAGTCAAGCTCCCTGAGTGGGCCTCGGAGCAGCAAGAGGTCACTTGTGCTCGTGGCGGCAGTATGCCTAACAGCTTGTGGTACGTTGAGCACAACGAGCATCCTCAGTTCAGCGACGCCACCGAAAAGGTCAACTACCGCAACCCTGGTTTCTTCGGCAAGTTCCTCGAGCTTCACCGAGTCATGTGGACCACGAATGCTGGCCTGACCGAATCTCACGCATGGGATTCTCGTCCCCAGGCATGGCCGATCTTGCGACGAGGAATCAACTTCTGGGGCCAGAACCACACCCAAATCTACCTCATCGGCAATCCCGTGATTTGGTGGTCCTCGTCCATTGCCATTGTCGTTTGGGCTTTGTTCAAGGTCGTTGCCATTTTGCGATGGCAAAGAAGCTGCAATGACTATGCCAGTCCGCTTGTCAAGCGATTTGACTATGAGCTGGGAACTTCGATTTTGGGCTGGGCTTTCCACTACTTCCCCTTCTTCCTCATGGCCCGTCAGCTTTTCCTTCATCACTATTTCCCTGCTCTGTACTTTGCCATCATCACTCTTTGCCAATTGTTTGACTTCCTGACGGCTCGCGTTCCTGGCGTCGGCGCCAAGGACAATGCCATTGTCAATAAGGCTGCCACCATGCTCTTCCTTGTTCTGTCCATTGCTGCCTTTTCTCTGTTGTCTCCACTTGCCTACGGTAACAGCTGGACCAAGACTGAATGCCGTCGCGTCAAGCTGTTCAACACGTGGGATTGGGACTGCAACAACTTCTTCGATCGGGTAAGTGATTTCCATGCGTGCACAAACCATTCATGTCCTTTGGGGCTGGCCTCTTTCTAACGTGCAATGCAATACAGTACGAGGAATACACGTCACGTAGCATCGAGGAAAGCTCTTCGCTGGCTGCCATGTCCAGCATTCCCAAGTCTGATGTCGCCGCTCCTCCCGCTCAAGAGAACCTGAACCCGGCTGGAAACAACGATGCAGGCATCTCTGCGAAGCCCCCTCCTCCTGGACACAAGATTGTAGGCCAAGAAGAGAAGGTCGAGTACCGTGATCAGGATGGCAACCTGTTAAGCGAAGAGCAGGTGAAGGAGCTCGAGGGCAAAGTCAAGTTTGAGACCAAGCACGAGACGCGCACGCGCGTGGTTGATGATCAGGGCGTCGAGGTACCTCCCCCCGAGGGCGGATGGCCCGCTGACATGGCAGGCGTGGCGCCTCCTCATCCCGACGTCCAGGGCGTGGACAGTGAGACTGTTAAGGATGATCGGTCTGAGCCTCCACAGGACGTGGCTGCGAGCCGTGATGGTGAGAAGGAAGCAGAGCGGGCCAAAGCTAAGCCTGCTAGTGAAGGCCAAGAGGCCACCGGTCATGACGAGCTTTAATTAGTTGGGACCTTTCTTTTGTTTCTCTTTTTTTCTTTTCTTCATTTTTTTTTTGGTTCTTTCCAGAGGATTTAAGTCCGGGGGTTTATGATAAGGGATGAATTGCCGGAGTCTAAATGTTGGCGCCAGTCCAATGCTACGCTAGTCAGCTATGTAAAACTCACATGCTAATGCAATGTATTCAAAAATTGGAGCCGAAGTGAGATAAATTGGAAAAGGGGTTTTCTTTCCTTTTCTTCTGAGCTGAGTATAATCCAGTTTTATGCATTAAGGGGAAAGGCCATGTATAAAATTGGAGAAAAATAGGACAAGTGGTGATGTGCATTTCTGCCAATCTGACTTGGTCTACTCCGTACTTAGGTATCTAGGAGTCATGCTAGTATTAGGCTACTTCTACTCGAGAATCGTTATCACCATCAGCAGAATCAGTGTCATGTACTTCGCTTTATTGCGCATGTCTAGCATGTAGAATCATGAATGACCTCGATACGCACGCACCGAGCAGAAAGAAAGTATGCATCATATCACATGTGGTGGTCCATGTCACGGCACGAAAACAGAGATGAGGCCTGAGCGCTATGTATCTACATCTGGAATTGTATCGACTACGAACAAGATACATAGACTAGACAGAAAGGGAACCACTCCACACTCCCTGAAGTCCTGATCGGACTTTATTGTCCGTCCTGTGGGTACTACGGTCGTTGTCACGTGAGCTGTCTTCAGCCCGTGACAGTCCAGAATGAGTCCAGGGTGGCCGTTTTTGAAAGTTTTGCTAAAGGGGTGTCGATAAACCCGTCTTTGCGACAAGACCAGCCACGCACAGATTAACTACAAGGGGTTCCTGAGTTGACTCCCAAGTAAAAAGGCGCAGCTACTCCGTGCAATAAACAAACAAACATTGTGCCCGCCACAATACCCAACTGAGTCAAAAAAAAAAAAAGAGTATTGTAGTGCACGCAAGCAAATTGAATTCAGGCATTATTCCACCCGCTAGACACCCCCCCGTGATCCTCCAATGCACCGCCTCTCATTATTCCTAAACTACATTACATGTCACGTACCCATGAATAAAAGCAACTGCTCTGCTCTGCTCTACTCTGTTCTGTTCTACCATCCCCAGGACCCTGCCATTGAACACCTTGACCCATGCATGCCGCTCTGTCAAACTTATGCTTCCCAAAGCCCTCATGTACTGCTGGTCGACAGGACAAAAAAGAAAAATACCAGGGAAGTGCAACCCAAGACGACGGCACCTAAGGAGAAGAAACCAAGTGTAAGAAGGCAACAGATAATTAGAGAAAGGGGGAGGAACAAAGAAGACAAGAGAGCAAACAAAGAAAAAGCAATTGAAATACAAAAGTAACAAACTACTTGAAAAGAAAAAAAAAGTCGCAAGCATTAAAGAAATATATCTTTTCCCCCAAAACGCCCAGTCAATTCTGCTCCAGCAATCATCCATCCAGAAAGTCGACAACGGGAGGTGGGGCACAAAAAACGCCGTTTGATCATCATGCATAAGCAATTCTCATCTCTCTGTACGCAAAGACAGACCAATAATTAAGAACCCAAAAAGGAGAGAAAAGGGGAAGAAAAAACAACAAGGGATTATAAAGAGATGATAATATTAGAAACGGTGGGAAGAGGAGAAATCGAAATCGGTAAGAGAAGAAGAAGCAGTAAAAGAAGAGAGGAAGATGAAAAGACAAGAAAACAAGGGCAACATCAGACCTGGCCCGCCACGCTCATGTTGCTCCCCTACGCCACAATCGAAGGTCTCCTGATGCTCTCCGCGTCAGAGCTCAGAGAATCAGCAGCCTGGACCGTAATCCGAAACGTCTTCCCCGCACCAGCAACCTCCATCTGCGCCGGCGGCGTACGCGGATCAAGCATCCCGGGCATGGGCCCTGCATCTGCGTCTTCACGAGTCCGATTCTCCGGCGTGCAGCATAGCGTCGTCTCCGTGGGTGTTGAGCCGTCGTTCGACGCATTCGCATCATGACCGCGAACGTCTTCCGAGCTGCAGCGAGCAGAGGATATTTCCCCCGCGGGAGAGTTCAGCGGAACAACGCCCCCTCCTATGCGAGCCCAGAACATCTGGTCTCTTAGCTTCACGCTCTCAAACCAGGCTGCCCGTTCTGGGTCCTCGTCATCGGCCCGCCAGTGACCGTCCTTGACTACGCGGAGGAAGCCGAGGTAGTCGCAGGTGGAGCGGACGCGGTTCAGACAGTAATTGCACAAGGGGTATCGCTGCGCCGACTCGGCTTCGCTGGTTCGGAATCGGTGGTTGCGCAGATAGTGAGGTTCCTTTCTCGACTCCCCGCAGAGGGAGCAGGGCTGCAGCTGAGGTTTTGAGATGGCGATGTAGGTGGCACTCGACGGTATGGGCTCCACAACTAGGGATCCTTCGGCGATGGCGCTGGACACGGTACGACGCGCCAGCCACGACAGTCCGGGGGCCAGATCGAGACGTAGGGTCGGTTCAATGTCCTCGACCAAGGCCCGCTTGTAGAAACGTGTGTCTTTTAGTGGCGGAGCAGGAGCGCTCGTTGAGCCGTTGCTTATTGTAGACGCCGGCGTCTTGGGCGACTGGGGAGCGCTTCTGATGGCCGGCGTTGATGCGCTTAGTGAGGCGGTGGACGCGATGGACGCGTGCGCGCTCGACGTGGAACCGCCAAGGCCCAATGCCAGAGCATTGAGTCCGCGCAAAGATCCCGCTGATACTCGACTGGGTGAGCATCGATTGTGCGACAACCGCGCAAGGCTGGTAAAGTCATCGTACGCTGCTAAATCCGTGCGCACGACCGGATGGACAAGGTGTTGAAGACTAGTCGGCGGGCAAGGTAAGAATGCCTCCATGGCGGACGAGGCAGTCTCCTGGCCGTGGGGATCAGGCGCTGTCCGTCCGTTGTGGTGGTTGTAGTGCTCGTGATCGAATTTTCCAAGGGTGGGAGATGGAGGCGCTGTCCCACCGCAGGTTTGATCGTCGCGTCCGGACGCCATGGATCCCATGACACTCTTGAGCTCGGAGAGCTGCTCTTGCTGCGATTTGAGAAGGCTTTCCGAGTCCACTAGCTGGCCCTTGAGCTGGTCGATTTTGCGCTGCAACACATCGTGCTGGGCTTGAGCCTCCTCCTTGGCACCAATGACCATTCTATTTGCCTCTTCAAACAATGCCGTCGTCAAATTCTCTAATTCCTGTTCGATTTTGCGCTTCTCCTTGTCCGTTTCGATGCGTTTATCGACTTCTTCAGCCAGCTTGGCCTGCCAAGCCTTCTTCTCCAGCTGCATCGCCCTTCTTTCGTTGTCCAGCGTGGACCGACGAACCCACACATCACCTTGTATCGTCTCTCGCAAGGACTCATTCTGAGCTTCCAATTCTCTGATGCGGACTTGGGCAGCAGATAACTCATGACGCGTTGCAGACAAGGTGTCGTCCAACACCGTCTGGTAATTAATAGCGTTGATGAGTTTGGTACTCAGCGTTGCAACTTCGTCGTCCAGGTTTGGGCGGTATTCGGGGCTCGGCTGAGAATCGTCTATTGAAGGGCTTCTCGGTCGGCTACGAGGATCCGGCAGTGTACTCATCCCACTATTGACGGCCGTGACGGCTGGCAGAGGCTGTGTGGCAGCAGACGGACTGGTCAGAGAGATGGTCGGTATTTGTGACGTGGACGGCGACTTGACGGGCAAGCGAGGCCTTTGGAGAACGGGAGATGATGGAGTGGTTATAGAAGCGACAGAGGAGAGGGAACGAATATGGCCGAAAGCGCGGCCTGGGGGCGGTCGGGAGGATGATGGCTGTTGCTGGGAGCAGCTGGCCGCATAAATTAAGCTAAAATTCAGAATGATCAGTCGTAGTATTTTCGTGGTCTCGGGTTCGCTCTCTGAGGGCAGTGAATGAAACAAAATGTGCGACTTCTGAAGCCCCGTGTCTCATACGACTTGCGAGTTGGCGAGTCTATGTCCAAAAAAGGTGTGGATTGGCAGCTCAATAAGATGACGGTGCCCAACAAACAAACAAACAAACAAACAAACAAGTAAGGAAGGTGAAAATACTTACGCATCCATCGTACTAATCTACCAAGACCGGTTGCAGCAACTGGATTTATGTTTCCTGCTCTGCCGAGGCGCGTCTGTGCATCGAGCTCCAGCTATCGTAATCGGGGTAGTGTTTGAGATGCAGTCTTAAATTGAAGTAGGTCTATGAGTGACAAAATTTGCCGGAAAATTGAGCTTGGGGCCGAGCGAAGAGAATCCGACTGCTACACAAGGCAACCTGTTCAGTTGCAGCAAGTTCGTCGTCTTGCGTAGGAGTATATGCGGTAGCGCTAGTATGATGTGGCGATTGGTTCGTTGAGCCGTAGCGAGGTCTTCCCAGTCGAGTGAGAAAGGAAGAGATCCAGCCTGACTTCCGAAGAGAGCCGAGACTGATCGAGGCCGGCTTTGTGCGATTTCTTTACTGCATTGTTTGTTCACGCGTGCTCCCGTCCAAGTTCGAGAGTTTGCTAGCCAGCAACCCCCCGGGTCGACCGGAAAGTGGGCGAGAGGTTGCACCAAGCGTGAGGGTGCAGCGCTTCGATGTGCGAGTGTCGTGAGCCAGGTGACGAGACAAACGGGCGATGGAAAAAGTCGGGAAGAGCAGCCTCTGGCGCGTGAAGAGGAAGGGCAAATGATTCACAGGGCGTGTGAGTGATGAGAGCGACGGTGAAGAAGACGTGGTGAGGAAGCAAGTGTGGGGATGAGAGAAGAGAAGCTGCGACGCCGAGGCGACGGGAGGCGCTCGTCGTCATGCAGTGAGTGGCCAAGCGACGGGGGCGGATGCGGACTGGAGCTCTCATGCCCAAGTACTGTACCCAAGTCGTACCTAGGTACATACATACATAGGTGCCTGGGTACTCTATTTGTACCTACGGGGTATCGGTATCAGGAGCTTCAGCCTCCAGCAGCAAACTCCGTTTTCGCACGTCACAAACAAATCGACGGCTTCTATTGGCCTACTTGCGCGGCCCCTGCATATCGGGCGTCTATTTCCACGCATCACATCCCTGCATCGCGGCATTCCTGAATATGTACATACGGAGTACATATGTATCCTCAACTGCGCTCATTCTTGCTGCCTCGCCAAATCAAGCTGCAGCGGCAGGGGAGCTTATACCATGCATGTACTCTGTAACTACTCTGTATGATCTTGACAGATGACTTCGCATTTGGCAAGTCTCACGCAGGTACCTACGTACATATGTATCCGTAACTCCTAGTGACCGCACCGCGAACGCCAGATGGACCCCATGTGCAGGGAACCCACATTCAATGGAGAACACGTGCTCTGTCCTCCTGAAGTTCTTTTCTTCTAAGTTCTAGTGGTGCAGTTATGGTGTCATCTGATGTCATCTTGCTCCGCATCTGCTAGGTCACAGGTGTGACGGCTACTCTGTTGTTGCAGCTCTGACCGTTCCGCTGTACCTATATATCCCCCACTAAGCCGGTTCCTACCAGCTTAGTGTTTTGACCTTTCGGTCGGGTATCTGATTCTTCACACTACCGGAAAGCGCCGTGCCAGAACTGTCGGTCCTTGCTCCGCTTTCAGTCAGCCGTCCTATCACGTCGCAGTTCTGATTATTTGTCATCGCCCTCTCACATTTTTCTTGTGAGATGTTGTTGCTACTTGTTGAGACACCTTTTGTGATCGAGGGACGCTTTCTGTGGAGTTGTCGTGTCAGTCTGGATTTGCATGTTTCTCTTGCTATTCTTTAGTTACATTCCGTTCTCTTCGTTTCCTAGGCATCTGGAGAGATCGCATGAGACATTCAAAGTTCAACACAAGGGAGATCAGTTTGGGCATTTGGTTAAAAGGCTTGAGGGAGCCCGCTGAGGACAGAAAGGAGGGAAGAAAGAGGAGAGGGGGTTTTGTCGTGTTTTGAGGACTTAGTTTCTGTCGTGAGGATAGTGATTGAGTATCGTTCTATGTTCCCATTTTTAGTCGGGTAGATCTTGTCATATCTATCAGTCATTCTTCTCTTTTCCTTTTCTCAGTCAACTGAGATCACATTCTTCGTCTGTCTGAAGACCCCTTTGACCTTTGTCCGGGCTTCCACCTTTTCCGGTCCTCCGACCTTCCCATATTTTCTACTACCTAGGTACATATGTACATACTGTGGTATCTGTATGTACCTACGGATACCCTGAGGCTACTTTGTATAGTATGTACACAGGTGCGACCGTTTCGCACGCACTCGCTCGAGCTTATAACTTCGGCGTCGGAGTAACAATGTACAACAGGCTACAAATGTACTACTTCAGAAAAATGAGACGCTCATGCATCTTTGAACCTTATCTGGGCCGCCACATGCAGAAACAACATATATACATACATCGCGGGAATCGGGATACCTACATATATATACCTAGATACATACGCCGTACATACCTGCTGGCCCCATCTTATCATGTCATCACGTGCTGCAAGCTCAAGAACGCCACATCACACCACATGTGGCATCACACACCAAAGCCTCCTCCGTCATCTTGTCGACAACGACTATAGATGTGCCGCCTGCTCCTCCGCCTCCGCAATCCATTGCCTCACCTTGTTCTCCGACCTGGCTCTTAGTCCAATCCGGAATGGCTTCGGATCCAGCGTCAAAGACGTCGGCGTCGCGTTGCAGTCCAAACAGTGGATGCACGGCGCATCATCAGGATTATTCGAGGGGAACATCTCAAACGCGATGATGAGCCGAACAAAGGCCGTATACAACTGCCTATTTGCGAGATGAAAGCCTGCGCACATGCGAGAGCCCGCCCCGAAGCCGTAGTGCGGAGTGCCGACCTCCGTATTGTCAAGGAAGCGTTCCGGTATAAATTTCTCGGGCAGCTTGAAGCGATTTTCGTCGTAGTTGGCGGCATAGGTATTCTACGTTGCCATTTGCAAGCAAGGAGTCAGCCAGCCAGTCAGTCGATCGGTCAATGAGGTACATTGCTCACGCGTCAAAAGCCTGGCTCGAGACAAAAAGGGGGAATGGAAAGCAAAAAAAAGCCGACGGCAGCCCATACCATGAAAAATGTAGTGCCGGCAGGAATTACCGTGCCATTGAAAGGAATATCGTGGATGTTTTTCCGCGGCAAATTAATCGGCACCACGGTCCAGAATCGCAAACTTTCCTTGACAAAAGCGGTCATATATGGCACTTGTTCCTCAACAAGACACTTTTCCCATGCGTCTCCGTCGGGGTACACGTCCTCGATGGCCTTGAGCGCCTTGGCTTGCACGGCTTGACCTTCCTCGGTGGATAGATATGCCATCGACATGATGATGTGGCCAGGAACCGTGTCCAAGCCCGCTGAAGTCATAGTCAAGCATATGGATTTGATTTCGGCTGCGAAGAAGAAGCAGAAATGTTGCTCCCGGTTAGTAATTGTACTCTGATACAGCGGCCCATTATCGCATAGACGCATATGGGGGCAGAGCAGTAGAAAGAAAGACGTACTCGCATTCAGCTTCGCTTCTGGATCCTTGAGGATATTCCCCGTGATGCAGGGTTTATCCGTCCCCTTTTCCATATTACTTTTCAAGCGGTCGAGCATATGGCTGAGGTACTTGTCCCTCCGGGCCCGATACGCCTCGGCCGCCGAATTCTTTTTCTTCAAGAGACGCAGCAACGGCACATAGTCCTGCCAGTTATTACTCGTTGATCGGAAGTTAGAAATGATTCTCTCCACGTGGGTTACTTCATTGAGAAGCTCGTCATCGATGGATTCGCCGATGCGAAATCCGTAATTCAGCGTCATGGAGGTATTGAGCGCATACCGCTGCACGTAGGCTTTCGGGTCTAGGGGCTGCTCCCCGCCCTTGCAGTCCTCGAGTAGATCCTTGATCGTGGCGGTGGACTCGAGGTCGAGGATGGACATGTAAGATTGTGTGGCCGGCCGGTTGAGGGCGGTAGCGGCAGCTTTGCGCCGGCGCTTGCAGGACTCATCCCACGGGGAGGTTCCGATTGTAAAGCCCTGCGAGGAGGAAACCACGGAGTGGAAAGTGTGGAACATGGGACGAGAGATAAGTGAGGATTGGTGCGTGACCCAGAAATGACGCACAGTGTCGTACGAGTTGACAAAGATGATTCGCTGTCGAGTGCAGATTCACCCATGGTCAGTTGCGATCTTCTTGAGAACAGGTGAAATGGCGATGGCAAACAGGTACTAATATAGTGTAATAAGAGAAGAAATGAAAGAGAAATAGAAGGAAGCAAACGAGGGGAAAACCCACTTGGTTGCCTAGCCGAGTCTGAAAGACTGGACCATACTTCTTCGCCCATCTCTGCGCAACTCTGGCATGATCAGTCCCCAACTCAATCAGGTTTCCAAAGACAGGAACTCCAGGAATCTCGGGAATGCCTTTGATTTTGGGCTTGTCGGTGGTGTTGAGGAACCGTACGAGGACGTAGAGGGCAACCACGATGGCGATGCCAATCATGGGATACGACATTTTTTCTACTCCTTCGTCACTTTTCACTTTCTTCGTCACGAGTGATGACTTGGGGAAAAAAGCAGAGAGAAAAGCAGTCAAAATAAGTCTTCACAATCTATCTGACGTGAGAATAGAGGGGGAGGTCGATCCGTGGGACAAGAGCAACCGAGGCTGCCGTGTAGTTACATTGAGATCATAATGTCTCGCATCGCCGCCTCTTTCAACTCCACATCAAATTGGCGTTGACGATGGGATTGGTTACAAACACGGATGGAATACGCATGTAACTATGCCGTAGGTACAGAGTACGTTCATACGGTATGCAGCCACTCAGTTGGCCTATTTCCCAAGGCGACATCCTCTTGCCGAAAGGACACGGCCAACTTCTCGACATGAATATGGAGCGGCTTGTTGCCTGGGGCAAAGGCAGACCAAGGTGTCTGTTGGAATCGCTCACCCGAATGCACAGTCGGCTAAGCACAGCGGCGTGCGTACATTCCGTGCACGCACGCTGAATGGCTTTAGCCGCCCCATAACCCGGAAAACTCTGCTCGCATGCCTTCAACGCCATGCGAGCTGGATCCCCTTTTCCTTCCCTTCTTAGAACCCAAGTCACCATACGAATACACATTGTTGACTCACCCATTATGAATGCATGCATTTGATATCTAAATGTTTTACCCGTCCCTGTTGACCCAACAGTGTCCGTGCGGGACACGAAGCTCGGAATCGAAGTCACTCTCCTCCCAACTGACCGCCATCGTCAAGGTCGAGAGAAGATGCGCATTGCCAATCCGTGGCTGCATATTTGTCACCCCGTGTCTGCACCCAAATCCCCTTCGCATCTCGGACTACGGAGTAGATCGGTACGGAAGGGGGCGTCCCGGAGTGAAGCTGCCCATCTCGGACTACGGAGTAGATCGGTACGGAAGGGGACGTCCCGGAGTGAAGCTGCCGGACTCGGAGATTGGCTCTGCCGGACTGTCGCGCTAAGCCTAATTCGGTACGACGGACCAGGTTCACAGGTCAGGTAGTTAGTTAGCTACTTTGCCGAACCTCGAAGAGAGTTGTCGCAGGGTACATAGGGGTATGTACCGCACATCAGAGTGGCCAGACGGCTGCGCCCATTCTTTTGTGCGATAAGAGTCCCGCGCTATAGGCAAGCCGCAAGGTTAAACGGTGGGCAGATTGGCAATGGAAGAACCCTAAATCACCTAGAATCGCGTGCATCCGAAAGGCTTAAGAGTTAGGGCTGACGCGTTCACTGATATAATCCATGCGAAGTTTCTGTTCAAGCGTGCCGACGATGTCTACGTCTAGGCTGAACGGCAATGCGATCTCCTCGAATGAGAAGCCAGCTGTCTATTACATTGGCGTCTGCTCTTGATCAACGTGGCAAGATATCGCTTAGTATCTGTTTACAACGAACATATATTGATATTCTGACTTAAAGATCCTTGAGTAACCGACTCGCGACGCGAGATTCTCAAGGCCTGGGATGAAGAAAATACCGGATCCGCAGTATTCCGTCTACCGTCCCGGCTATACAATCCGGTGATCTACCACATCCAGAAAGATGTGGTTATGTAACAAGTATTCTCCCGTCTGTATGCCGCGAGAACACTTAGCCTGTAAAAAGGCAGTGGGCACTCGATGGATGTCCGTACCTACCCATCAGTATCGATTGAAGTGCGGACGCTTATACCCCTTGGTAAAGGATCCCCTTTTCCGACAGTCGACTGTCAGAGCCGTTCAAAGATAGATCATAGGAGCGAGTGAATGTCTAGTATCAGACTGTGTGTCTGTCTGGGGCAGTACCGTGGACCGCATGAGTGACGAGAGGAAAATGTTGCGCTGCAGCCAAGGGTACGATTCTAAGAACGAAGTCCACCGCGATCTTCTCACTGGCCTTGCATTTGACTGTGATATCGACGACGATGATTTATCATGCAGGGAATCAGATGGGATGCTTACGCACGCTTCGCTTATGCTCCAGACCTGGAAATTAGTATGAAGATTTGCCTCTTGAGTCTTGTACGGAGTAGTTAAATGCCCGAAACTTCGCACCGCACCGCACCGCACCGCAAACCCCACTTTCCGGGTTCCCAGGCCTTTTCCTAGTTGAAAATCTGCCGGGACATCTCAAGACTTTCCTATTGCAAAACAATGTGGCAATAATGTGATGTGTTTCGGACTCTTCTGGTTCGCATAATCGCATTCACGTCAAATTCCGTTTCTGGGACTTTCAATTTGCGACTTCGCGTCAAACGCACGAGGTCAACCCGTTTTGGAACTTTTGCAATTTATCCCCGAACCCTATTACCCTAGCTCTAAACATCCCTATTTAAAGAGTCCAAGACCTCATATATCCCGCCTCGATCATTATATGTAGTACCTATGTGGGCTCTGTGGATTATTTGAGATTTCCGCGTGCGTCCGTCCGATCGCCGATCTAGAAAGATCATACGTTGCTGCTGGCTACTCCTGTGGCGTGGATGAGCCGAGCCGCGTATTGTTACACGGCCGTGCACGTATCACTCGACCAGGCGCATACCTTTCGACCTGGAGACATTTGTTCCCCCAGGGCGCAGGAGTGGAGGCACGGGTGGCCGAGCAGAGGACTTTGGCCTCCCCGAGATCGTTCGGGATATTTAGGCCATTAGCCGGGGATCGATAGGAGGATGTGGAGGATATTGTTCATTATATCATTGCTGGCCTTCCCCAAGGACTCAGAGTGAGACCACACGCCCCTAGACTCCTAGAGTTCCTTGCAGAGCCATAGTCGATTATTGCGTTCTGAATTGACATGTCATCAGTTCCAAGCCCATGATACTGCCCTTGTTAGACCTATTTAGGTACTACGCTAAGAGATTTCCAATTTGCATATCGGCTAACCACGAACCGATGGGATAGTAACAACGCGTCAAGACCACGATCAAGCGTCTCAAAACAACGACTTACATATCCTCTTTCTCCGGCGTGTGACTACGTGTTGTGAAATCCTTGCACTTTGAGGGATTATAGCTCCAGAGATATAGTCCTAAGTCTACGGAGAATGGAGGTGGATAGCACGAACTGAGTCCTGAGCCCTACCTCCCTCAAAGTGCCACGTTCATCTGGCAATGAGTAGCTACGTAATGAGAATCTTGGTAGGTACTGTAAATTTCGCAATCCCCATCTTCTCCCCAACACAATAGTGAAGATACTTTTAACGTTTGCGCGACCAAGCAGAGTCCGCGTCTGGGCAAAGTCAGCATGACAATGAAGCTCCTGCACGTCCCTCGCCCCTGAGCATAAAGAAAATATGTCCCAGAGAAGAAGCAGGCTGAAAGAAAACGAAAATAAAAGACAGGACATGAAAAATGATTCAATGAACCAGAGAAACAAAGAACAAAGGATATAAATCCGGGGAAAAAAAGGAAGTAAAGAAGCACTCACCGGGATGGATCTTTGGAGACTTGATGTCCGCCCGACTCGCCTTCTTATCCTTACACGAGATGCCAAGCTCCTCATCTCTCTGTTTCATTGTGATTGCATCCAACTGTCCATCCGCCGTAAAACTGGTCATCAATTTCGGTTCCCCAAGCGGCAATCTATCCCCCCGATCCGTCTGCCACAAATGATACGTCTTGCCATACAGCGTGATGACCTCCTCCATCTCCTTCTTCTCCGCTGCGTCCCACACAGTTTCTGGGACCGTGCGGTTCGGCATCACGAGCATCCCGGACTTGACCTCGTAGACGTGGGAGTGCCACAGGCGGCGCTCCTCTTGCGGGAGTGACTCATAGAGATGCGGTGCAATCATGTACTCTATGCCGATGAGGCGGGCATCGCGCCCCGCGGAGTCGTATATGAGGCACTGGCGAACATCATTACCTGGGTTTCGAATGAGTGACTTTGACAAAATGAACACTTCACTTTCATGGGAAGTGAAAAGCGAGTTCAAGAGGGGGGGGGGGGGGGGGGGCAAAGCCCGCAAAGCCCAGTACGTACTGAGATGACCACAGTAGTGGTTAGCTTCGACATATCGCTTGGTGTCATCTGCATAGGCGTGAAACGCATGTAGATGGGCTCCTATATTGTGGATAGGTTCAAAGTTCTGAATCCCCAGAAGTGCGTCCGGGTCAGATCAAATCTCCTCTTGGAAAAGGTGATAGCTAGGGAACAGTAATAATAAGGTACCTGCGTGACCGATGCCGCGTTGGTCAATATGGCGTTCTTCTTCGAAATTGGTTCCCCGGGCGCTGTCATGGCCGACGGTCGATGCTCACTCCACGTCGGAAACTGTATGCGCTCCAGTTTGTCTCTTTCGCTCAACGAGAGCGATGTGGCTGAAGTGGTGGTGGGGTAGAAAAATGATGGTGCAAGAGTCGAAACCTTCGCTCACTTGTTCTTCTAAGGTTCTTCACGTTTCAGAAAGGGAACAAGTAGACAAAGATCGAACTTAAATGGACGTCGGGCTCAAATTGGGTGGACAGACAAGTTTATGTACAACCGCAGAGGGTGCTGTGTTACAGTAGTGACGTGAGACTGCCATCATATCGCCTCTGCCATGACGTCGCGACGGGGAAGGCTCCGACCCCTCATAACAGGTTTAGATCTTCGGTTCAAAGAGACTGAATTTGCTCAGTTTCGTCGGAATGTATTTGTGACTCGTGAGTATGAGGCAATTCCCATCGTCTCGCGGTTAGAGGCTCAAGGTTGTGGGCTGTTGGTAGGTGCAGAGTAGGAGCTAGTGAGGCCGAATGGTCAATTACACTACATATTATGTATGTAGAACAAGAACAGAAAACCCTCTACGTTACAAGTAGCCTGTAGGTAACATATTACATTGAGGCGCGAGGAGAACTGAATTACCTAGCTTTGTTAGAGCGCCACCTTTTCCTTCACTGCCTTCAGTGCATCTGTTACCTAAATTGTTTGAAATCAATCCTCCCTTTTCGAGAAAGACAAAGCCTGAATAGTGATCACAGACTGGTCTATGGGACACCGCGGATACAACAACGGATGTTCCTCCCGCAACCGCATCTGGAGGAACGTTAACTTTAGGTAGTTTTTTTGCCGGCGGGTGTACCACGGAAATGCTGCCGGGACCAGGGCGGAAATTAAAAAGGTTCAATTCAAACAATAGTCACAAAACACAATTGCAGTGTGGAAAACGACTCGCTTCTGACAAGAAGGATAGAAGCTTCTTCTGTGTGACCTTGTAGGAGCAAAACATAAGAAAATAACGTTCAAGTCGCAACACCTATCGACACGCCAGCCATCCTGACGACCGACCAAGCTTTGTCCGCTCATCAAAACGCCAGGCATAGCATACACAATCCTCTGTCAGTGGCCACCTATCACCTCATCAACATCAAATAAAACATCATATCAAGATCCTCCGGCCAGAAGGCATGTCGACACGCAGCCAACAGAGAAGCGTTGAGACTCACTCCGCTCTGTGAATTTTTGTAGGAGAAGCTTCGAAGAGAAGGAGAGTCTACCCACATAAAACAAAAGTCAGAAAGATGAAGAAAATGGAAAAGAGGTTGGCATCTTCAAGAGTTACATACTATTTCTTGGCACAATCTGCCGCAGGAAGGTTGCTTTCTCGTCTTTCAAATTGTCAGCGATAGTGAAGTGAAGCAGTAGGTTTCAAATTGTCGTGGCGCCACTGGACGCCCGTTGCCTTCATCCAGTTCGAGCATCTTTTCCGCGGGCTTTTACTGGACTCTCGTGTTCGGTAGTCGGAAGCGGTACCTCGATGGCAGTCTTTCCTCGTTCTGAGAAACCGACGAAAAAGACCGTAGGACGGAGCCGGAGCCGAATCCGGATCCGACTTGCCGGTCTATCTCTGGGTCTACTTCTCAAGCTGTTGCCTCAAGCGTTCTTTCTCCGCGTTGCTCTGCCGTAACTCCTCGTCTTTTTGCCGTAACTTCTCGTCTTTTTGCCGTAATGCGTCGCGGGTTGCCTCTAACTCCTCGTCTTTTTGCCGAACTTGTTTCTCGGCGTCGCTGAGCCGTTTCATAATTCTTTTTCTCCGGCTCTTTTCCGACGCTCGGGCGTTGTTGTCTCGCCTGATCTGGGCCTCGTGTGTCCCTGATATACGGTCAAACAATAGTTCTATGTTGCCTTGTGATTGACGATTGAATATCGTGGAGGCTTCTGCAGATGAACCGAAAGCATTCAAGATATACTCTAAATCTAGGACATGCGATCGTTGATGTGTTCTCCCAATTGTCCTCTGAATTTGATGAGGGTTCTGGTGACGTGGCTCTGTCGCCGTCACAGGAGTCAGTTGACCACATTGGTTACATCTGTTTGCCGGTGGCGGTAAAACATCGGCATTGTCCAAAATCCGCCAAAGGTCCATCTGGAGGAAATCATGTCAGTCTTCAATTGATAAAGACCAATTCAACAGTCACAGCGCTATCAGTGCAAACAAGAGACGCAGAGATGTGTCAAAGTGCCGCTTCGTTCTCACGCTTGTTCCAATCTAGCTATAAGATCAAGACGTCGTCTTGTTATGGCTTTGACGGGATGTAAGAGGACTCAAGGCGTAGTCGGAACCTGATGTCGAGAATGTTGATACGTACATTTGGCTGAATCGTCTTTGTAGTATAATATAGACAAGAGTGAGATCGCGAGGTTAACGATATCGGAGGGATGTGGATTGAAAATCTGCGGGTGGTTCAACGGAAGCCGGGCCTATTTATGTAATTTGATAGGTCGGGTGTGAACACTGAGCACGGTATTAAGCGAGAAAGTCGATCAGTAGGTGAGTGAGATAGGACCCTTTGTAGAAAAAGCATGACAGTATACGTTCGGCGCACGTAGGGGGGGTGGAGTATTGAGTTGCTTGAGTGAAGAAACGCCAATACATCTGCCCTCTTCGGGAGGCTGTGATTGATGGGTAGTACCAGACCTGGACAGCGTCACTATTGGCATCGGCCATAGCCGTAATTGGATTTGTAAGTGAGAATTTGGAATGGCTGGTACTCTCAGGCAACGTCGAGCTGCAAGCCCCTGAATACTACGACGAATGCATCTTCCAAACACTGGCATGGTGACATGGTCTTGTAAGAGACAACGAAGATCAACAAGATTGATAGGGCGAGAAGGCATGCATGATGCGTGCTTTCGTTCTTGCATATGCACGGGGTATGTAGCTATTCGAGGAAAGGGAGGAGAGAGTTTCTGACCTTGCCTGTCATCAGTGCCAACCACCAACGAACGTCCGGCATGCAAAGACGTGCTCCGCATGGAACCTCAGTATCTTACTGCATACTGTCTCTCGCACCCTCTTCTGCAATCCACAGCGTGTCGTAACATGACAGGGATGGAGCGTTGCCAGCCTTCAGGCTCCATGGGACTATGGACACCCCGGCAGTGATGGAACGGCTGGGTGGCTACGAATGTTGAAGATTGCCCTGACTGATCCCCGAGTGAAAAGTTTCGCTCGTCACCATGTCTTGAGACATTGTGCCAAAATCTTAGTTAGCGGTTTCCAGACTACTGATTAGACAAGGGAGTTCGCCATGCCTGATGGGCATTGATGAGTATGTACATAGATGTAGGCTGCGGCCTGCCTGTCTCGTTAGACAGAGACACCACTAGTAACATCACGCAGCTTGCCCAGTGATGGTTCTACGGGTCTGGCCGCCTCACTTGATAGGGCCATCAAATCAAGCCTTTACAAGATGGACGATCTATGTACCTGGTTCAACTGTTCACCAAATTCCACGCTGGATTCGCGTTATGCCTCAGTCGTGGGGTGGAAGCCATGGTCGTGCCCAGGTATAAGGATAGTCTACAGCTCATCAATTCTCTTTAGGAACGATAAAGCAGATAGCCGTCTTAATGGCGCAAAGCAGATCCCTTTTCGGCAAGTCACAGGCCAATAAGCTGAAGCCTTGGATGATCAGAGTAGTCCGAGTCCGTCAGGAGGAAACAATGACGGCATATTCTTGGGGCAGATGAGCAAC
>SRPP01000045.1:0-87588 GCA_018360055.1 Claviceps monticola
CCATTACATCCATTACATCCATTACATCCATTACATCCATTACATCCATTACATCCATTACATCCATTACATCCATTACATCCATTACATCCATTACATCCATTACATCCATGCTCCGCTTATTTCAACAGTTCCCACAATACGTACATATGACTTTCATGTCTCGGGTCCGGTACTAGTCCGTCGTCACATCAGCTGGGTTTGAGCTGCAAGGAACACGGCGCGTGCATGCAGACTTTTTTGCTTCGGCAAGACTCCGTCCCTACGGAGAATTCTTGCACTGAAACACGAACAACACTGTCTAACGCAAGTTCATGTACCTGCCTGCATATTTGACACAGACTACAGATATATATATGTATTGTAAGATGCCGAGGACTATCGGGATGAAGTCACTCGAGGGTGTTATATAGGTAGCTTATGGGGCCTATGCAGCGAACGAGACCTGAACTACAGATGCTGAGGCAATGGTTGTTTTACATGCCAATCAAGACATGCGTGGTGCATCTCTGGGCGAACGATTGGACTCGTGGTCATGGCAGTGACGGGCACCAAAACTGTGAATTGTACTCTGTAAAACGTTTGTAAAACGTGAGCTACGTACATGCAACTATATGTAACAGTGCGAGGCCTATTTGACTATGTATGTATCGGTATGTATTCAAGCACGCACCCACTAAAGCCATCAACACATCACCAGCAAGTCATGTCGGAACAATCATGGCATTCCTCTGACTACCATGACCCCCTCGGCATCTTCCACCAAACAAACCAATTGTTTTTCCCGAAACAGACAAGCCGGCATGACATTGCGTGATGCCATCCTCCATGGTTCGTCTGCTGGGTCTTTGTCCCACCCTCCTTTCGAAGCGGACCGTGTCATGTGTAATGCTTCGTACAACTTCGTGCACCGCGAACCCTTGATCCCCTTCTCCTGCCTTTCCCAGATTATGCAAACCCGGAATACGCCCTCAGGTATCCCATTCGCCAAGCCGTCTTTCCGATTGTTGTTCTTCTGTGCGTGTCTAGTCATCATGTGGCAGTGCTCCGTAATCATTTGATCATCTGCGACTGCGACGCATCCAGACCCGGGGGTTGGCAATCACAGCATGGACGGAGGTTGCAGGCCGGAATTTCGAGCACTCGTTCAGAGGCTCTTTTCTCATGTTCTCTCGTCGATGGTACTTCTTGGTAAATCGAAGATTGTCCTGAACACTTCTGTACGTAAGGGATACCCATCATGGCCGCGCAGCTGGGTGCACAAGCTGGGGGCAAAACACTTCCTTGTTTCCGAAGAGGAAGCCGTCGTCCGTTGCTCAGCCACAATGTCCCACGAGACTCATCGTAGACATTTTAAAATGTTGTTTGCCGTTCCAAAAGGAAGCACCGCAGCCATCTACGTATCTTTCGCGGAAAGCGTTTCGTCGCGTTGTGCCGCTTCAACCTCGCGTCTTCCGATCCCTGCCATCGTGCCCGTCTTGTATGTTTTTTCTTCATCCGGAAAGTCAACAAAAAAAAATCCTGAAATAGGTGAGTGTCGTCCCGAACAACTCAAGACCTAAGACCCCCCTCAGCCAGTCTCCCGATAAACTGAACTTCATCAGCCTGCCGTTGCAGCGCTTGTCGCATATTCTGAGAATATCGCCGTCTCTGCCCATCCTCCTCAGCATCCGTCTCCAATTCCGGCCCCTCAAAGTCCTTACCAGTGAAGAGCGGCGAAGTGGTAAAGCTCACCATACCAAGCTTTTCGCCAGTCCACAGCAGAATATTGTCATCATTGGGCCGGTCCTCCCCATCCCTAGACTTAGTCGACACAATCTTGCGCGCCATGTCATCCGAGGCAGGCATCGCTGCGAAGAGAGACGACGGCTCATCAGCATCACTGTGGCCAACTTTGATGTGTCGGCATTCTGTCCATCCGTCACGCTCAAACCACTTGATGAAGCCAGATCCATCCGAAAACACAATCTTGCTGCCGTGGTTCGTGACGGACAATATGGTGGACGAAGCAGCTGTTTGCCGGTTCTGCATGACCGAGTGTTGTAATGTCGATGTTTCGTCGTCAGTGCCACATACCGAGGTCGAGCTGAGGCCATAGAGTTCGAGAGAGCCCTTGGATTTATAACCACCACCGGCCATTAATGTCCTGCCCCGACCCTCTAGTTTTGCCTGGGTGATACGTTCGGGGGATAGTTCGCCTTGCCGACGCAGTTCTGCATCGGTCGTGGAGAATGGGTATGGCAAGGCAGTCAAGCTTTTTATGAGCGCGCCGGACCATATCGACCCCACGATGGTGGGAAACTTGCGGCGGTCATAATGCAAAATGTTTGAGAATCGCCCAGACACGTAGATGTCATTCGAGACAAGATTGTGCGACCCCGCTTGGGGGAGGTGCAGAATACTGATTGGAGTCGGCTGGGAAAGCGGTGCATACGGGGGAAGCGGCTTGTTGTCAAAGATGCTCCTAACGATGTTGCTGTCCACGCACTCGGGCCCGTCTAACCGCTCGACAACGTCGCGCGTTGCCATGCATCTTGCCCGGAAATCATGAATATGTATGCCCAGTGACGTGCCCACAGTCAACGGTATGCCTTGGTGTACGGCCGACAACGTGGTGATGGACCATTCGAAAGACTCTCGGCTAACGACTTGTAAACGATTGAGGTCGACCTCGATGAGATCTAGTAGGCGACATATTAGTCTCTGCCAATAAGCTCTAGCGTTTCCTCAAACATGTTTCTTTTTCTTTCTTTCTCTCTTGTATTTCTGTCTCATTGTCTCATGCACACACGCTCTCTGCATCCGACGCAACTTACGACTTTGAACGGCAAAGAAAGCTCTATGACTATCGTTATCTACGGTGACGCACTCTGTGACGCCCGTGTCAATCTTTTTCGATCTCTTGCTGTTCTGGCTACCTGGACCGTCTATAAAGAGTATATCGGGTTCGCTCGTAGCAACGATGCGGCCGGCCTGACCTCGTGATCCCTTGACATCCCATAAGCAGACTGACCCATCGTCCAACGGCGAGACGGCCAGCATAGTGCCCAGGCCATCGTTGCCGTCGTAAGGACTGTACAGGGCCAGTCCCCGAGCTTCAACGACCGGCGATGAGCCGCCCGTGCGCACCCGAGGAGCTTGAAGCCAATTGACACAAGTCGCGGCATATCGTTGAATATACTCATCGTACCATGATACACTCTCACCGGGGAAATGAGGGTCCCAGTTCGCCATATCCTTCATTTTTCGTCGCCGGTCTCGTATAGTTCCAAGGCTCCCAGGGTCATTGCGCCTTGGTAGGGTACCGTTGTGCAAGTGGCGGTCATCGCTCGCTTCGCCATTCGATTGCATCGCATCGTCGTGTGTCTGAGCCGGCTCGATGGTGACCGGACGTTGCATGCTGCGCCGAGCTTTGAGTAATCGGAGCCATGGCGACTTCTCGAAGCAGTGCAATTTCCACAACTCGTCGTCGAGACAGAGCTCCCGGAGTTTGCGCGATACAAGCTGCAGCTTGGTGAGTTGGGAGGGCTCCAAATCTGCATCATGTGACCATTCGTCGTCGTCTTGGTTAGCCTTGGCCTGTAGACTGTTTTGTCTCTGTCTTTTTGTCCATGTCACGCAGAACAGTCGAGGGAAACATTAAGTGCCGAAACACCCAACAGTCGACTCCAAGAACTCACGTCAACGAAGGAGAAGTCTTACAAGTAATGATCTGGAGGATGATTTCATCCGGGAGCTCGTCCCACTGTGATGGACATGGGGAGTCCATTGCTCATGGTGAGTAGCAGGACATGAATGCCCGAGGAATGGGATTCTCAAGCTTGGAAGACCGAATGAAGGAGCGACGATAAGGATATTAGAGAAGACTAAAGAGTTTCATGTATACCTAGCTCTCGCTTTGACGAATAAGCGGGACGTAGTTAGCAAGTGGTGGTATGCGAGGAAGAATGGAAGGAAAAGATGCGGCTGGCTTTAGTATACCTACGGAGTACATCTGGTGGAGAGGAGTCATGGCATCTGGACATCTGGATTGGATGGAGCTCGAAAAATGGAAGCCAAAGTTGGCAAAGCGAGCAAGCCATCTTCCGCATCCAACGCTGTGCAGACGGGGTTTAACGGATTCAGCCATAATAGAGGCTCTTCTCGGCCGAGGTGTAGCCCAACGCGGAAGTTGCACGCAGCATCATGCACCTTGCCGCCGAAAGAGCTCGTAACAGGCATTACAGACGGCGGCTGCCACCAATCGCCGGGTCTGATACGTGTCATATCCACAAGGAGATGGATTTGGCGTTTTATACTCCGTATCGATGGCAGGAGGGATGGCGGCATCATGGACCGTGATGGACGAAACCTTCGTTCATCCCATGTTTCGTTTCACCTTGATCCATCTCGGGGAGTGTTGTGGGGCGACTAGACCAATCATAGCCCTCAATCCATCCCCCCTCTTCCCTCTTCCTGGGCATCTTGCCCCTCATCTCGGGGGCCCCTCGTTTTGCTATGTATGTATCCCAATTTGGCCCGTGATGTCCCTCTCATCCTCCACCTTTGCCTGCTTCTCTTGCTTGGGCCCATTTGCTTGCTTCCTCTCAATTGCTGAGTTTCCCTGTATCAAGTCTTAGTTACATGTGCTGATCCAGTCACTCCGGTCACCGCTTCCATTGGTACCACATGGATGCACAAGTCAGCAGCAAGCAGCATTCCAGAGGGGTGCAGTTGCCAGTGTGCAATAGATGATAGTACAAGATCGGGTTTGTGCGAGCCGAGTACAAAACATGCCAGATTGCCAGGCACGCCTTGCCACCTCATGCAATGCCACTGCCTTTGATTCTCATTCATTCGAGTTGGCGTACTGTGCTTTAAAAGCATCCGGAGAGACGAAACTGCCGACGAGGAAATAATGGGCCCTGGCGCAGCAGCACCGACAGGTCTCGGAACGCGCAAGAAGCCTCAATGCACGGAGCTTCGACCTCCCCAAAACACCAGACGGATATTGTGGAGCGATTGGATTGAGTGGTGTCTCGACTCTCGAGCATGTCTGGAGCATGTGTCTGGGTACACAGTCCAAGTCATGCCATGTTGAGATCTTGGCACTCTTCACAGCCGCCACACGTCGATCGCCAGCGGCATGCCAAACGTAAATATACGAGGTGAGGATCAGGTGAGTTGGCGCGGAAAACCGGCAATCCCTGAATTTGCCTCGTTCGAGGTGCACACTCGTGCTGGTAAGAGACTTTTTCTGAGCTCTGGGGATATGGCCAAGCAGTACGGAGTAGATGAATAGATTTACAGTCCACCGTGAAGAAATACGAACAAGAACAAGTCTTTGAATGGAACAGGAACATGAACCTTTTCCTTGGCGCCTTGTACATGTGTTTATCGATGTTATTTCACGTCGCGCATACAGGGGTACGATACGCGTGTGACTAACCGTGACTGCGAATGTTGCTTGCGCTTTTGGGTTTCGTTTCCCACCCACCTCCTCACTTTGTACATTTCACCTCACATCTCACCGTCCGGCAACTTAGTCAACACGACCGCCTTCTGTCGAAAGTTCGAGAACAATACCAAACACCAGCTTCTATTCAGCCACAGCTTCTAGATTGTGAAAATAAATGCTGAGCTTTAGTTTGGCTTGTTTGGTTCCTTACGAACGACTACTTATCACCACTTGCTCTCGAGTCTGACTTCTAGGAACAGCATTTTTCAGTTTCACAGCAGCTCCAAGGACCAAGCAGGTCTCCAAATCCAAGGACCAAAAATGAGATCCGACTCCGGCGAGGTAAGCTTCTACCTCCCGTGTGTTATCGTTCTCGTCGAAGTCCCTTCTTATCTACAAGGAAGAAAGGAGAGGAAAAACAACACGAATGATGTCTGACCACTTTCCAGCAGTCCTCGCAATGGAGCGACGTGACCGAGGCCATCGCAAGCCACGGGAATGGCTGCAGTCGGAAGAAGCAATCGACGTATCTGCGGGATCCCTTCTCGGATCCCAGGTATGAAGACAAAGTGATCAAGTTGCGCAGCTTTGAGGCCCTCAACGCGTCCAGGTCCGATCCTTGTCCCGAGGACTTTGTGCTAGAACATCCTTCGCGGAAATTACGTTCAGCGAGACGCAGCCAGACTGATGGCTACTTGACGTCGGCGCTTCACGGTGATAGAAAGGAAGACAACGAAGAGAGAGAACAAGAATCGACCGACTTCGCCATGGATACAGCTACGCAGGCGTCGTCCATTGTCTCTTCGCTCGCCGAGCTGCCGCCAAGTCGGCAGACACCTATGCAGAACACTGCCACCGCGCTTTCTTCGCAACAACGCCGAAGCACACTCGTGCCGCCGTCTTCATACAACATGAACATGGACGAGGGCACTCCCCGCGCGGCTAAGCTCATCACTCTGCAGAGGGTCGATGCAGGTTGCGTACGCACGTCCAGCATATACGAAGACGACATGGGCTTTCGGCACGCTGACGCCACCTACAATTACAACTACACCTGCGACCCTATTGGTAGTACAAGAGCGAGTGCGCCCAAGAGACGCCCCGCGACGCTCGGCTTTGCAGCGTACGGCGAACTCAAGCACAGCAACTCCAAGTCCTCAAGTCGCGCCAGCGTTGATCCGTTTCGCTTTGATGGCGAGCGGTACTCGCCCTTTCTGAAACCATCTGCAGAGCGAGACGTCAGCAGAGCTCTCTACCAAGATGATAGCAAACTCACTGGCATTGCAACAGAGGGCACAGCCCAAATACAAGCTTCTTTCCATTCGCAGTCACAGGTGCAGTCACAGCGAGGGACACGAGTTCCTCAGTCACCGGGCTCGTTTTATGACCACGCCGCCATCCAGTCGACTTAGAAGGTCGAGGATGCGGTCAAGGTTCCTGTTCGCAACCACGCAGCTCTGCCGGCCACGACGGAGGAGCATCCCATCTCGCAGCAGCTCGACCTCCGTGACGTCTTGGTCGAAGAAGATCTTGCGGGAATGCAGAGGCAGCACGACATAGGCGACGACTGGCAGACGGTGACTACTGAGCAGATGCGTCCGCATCGGGCCCTGGAACTGACGTTGCGGCTTGACAGAGAGGTAGGGAGCAGTCTCGCCGACGTCTCCAGCGCGCCAGACGACGAGTTTGACCAGTTCATCGGTGCCGTGAACAGAGAGTCTCAGTTAATATCTGCGCAGAACTACTCTCCTCTCCAGCGTGCTTTGGGAACCAACGTCGCCGCCAATCACCCAACCTCGGGGGCTCATAACACTTCCAGAATCCTCGGTCCAACAAACCGCTCCTTCCGTCAGAGCTACCAGAAACACCATCGGCGTCCAGCCCGCGCGGCTGCCGCTATCCGCCACCTGAGCAGGCGCCTCTCGCCGGATCTTCTCAAGGCGCAGATGCGGTATCCATCCCCCAGTTACGAGAGCCTTGGTTCCGACATCAGCAAGGACTGTTCGCAAACTGGGCCACAAAACCCTCACACAGGCTTCCAAGATCACGACGCGGGACATCAAGGGGGACAAGACTCGCCGCCGTATCGTAGCGACCACTGGCCGGTATCAACCCTCCGCCTCGATTCCCAGGAGATCCTTGGTCACGGGACTCATCCTGCCAATAACCACAGCAGCCTTGGCCATGCACCGCGGCCCCTTGCCACAGCGGTAGCAGCAGCAGCAACAACTACAGAATCGTCCCTCCCACGCTTCCCCTTCCCTCTCATCAGTCTCCCTGAGGCTGCAGCCCTGCAGTCCCAGCGACGTGAGCGAGGCGAAGAAGACCATTCCGACCCTGGACCTGCCTTTGCCGCCAAAGCACGCTCTTGCACAGTCAGTACTATTTCTAGCAATGGGCCTTATACACCCAGTTCTCCCGCTCGTGGCTCGTGTTGGTTGGGGAAGCCAAAGCAGACGTATCGTCCACCACATCAGGCCCACACTCTCCGTAAGTCTGGCAATTCCAATCTCTTCGCATTGCAAATCGTAGAAACAATCGGCAAAAGGAACAACATAGAATACCAAAAGTTCTGATGACTGACAAGAGCCTCTTTTCCTAAAATATAGAACCCCAGCGATCTTCCGATCTCCTACGCCAAGAACCCCAGGGCTCCTACTTTCAGGCCTCGGTCCCCAAAAGTATCTCTCTCCTGAGCGCACGCTTCTTCCGTCTGAGTAACTTATCGACACGCGCTCGCGACCGTGGTGTCCAGCATCTCCGACCGGTGCCATCCGCCCAGCAGCGTTACTTCCACCACCATAGCTTCTTCACGCCGTCGCAGACGGATCTGATTCGCTCCGCCCGGGAGGATATCTTGTTCCGACGGCGGCATCACAGCGAGGATGATCCGCCGCAGCGGCTGATCTTCACGGTGATTTTGGTGCTGACGATTGTTTTTCCCCTGATAGGACTGTTGGCGTTGTGGGGGAAGTTTGATGGGACGATTGCTTGGTATGCTCGTGGGGAGAGGGGGTGTTTGACGGGGGAGCAGAGGGCGACGCTGAAGCAGCAGCTTTTGGTGGAGGTTGTTTTGTATCCGGCTTTGATTATTGCTCTTTCGGTGTACTATTCTGTGCATGGTTAAGGCTTCTGGGAGGAATACTGGAAGTTGTCGCGTGTCGACGGCTGGTAGGGTAAGTGAAAACAAAACCAGAGGGGAAAAGAACAAGAAACAAGCGAGAATGAAGAGGCGACAAGGAAGGCGGCAGAAATCCTTGAAAAGGTAAGGTGGTGGAGTACATCATCTATATTGCATGTATGAGAACGATGTTTGTCATGTTGGAATATTTGTTGCATCAAGCTGGGGCACAAAACAGGTCACGATCAGTCCTCCGAATTTAGCACTACGAATTTCATGTTGAAAGACCTATCTATGTAAGCAATATGATATGACTGTGTCCATCAAGCAATTTATGTCTGATGACAACGTTGGTAAATCTTCTTCAACTGATCCCCATTATGATCCATTTGCGAAAGCCAACCCCAAGCCAAGCAACCATCACGGTCATTGTTTACTTGCTTGACCCACTGCCGCTGCCGCTGCCAGACGCGTACGAATTACCGTTGGGAGCAGTATGCGTAGCACCTCCAGCACCGTAGTTGTAGTAAGTGCTTTCATTAGGGTTGGAGCAGTAGTACGATCCGTTGCTATCATGGAGGAAAAATTTGAAAACTCAGCCCAGTAACTGCCGCTGTTCTCAACTCAAAGAAAGAGATGGGCAAGCAAAGAATGAAATGTGACAGAATAGCAGATACATAGTTAGACATACGAGTTGGAGTAGTGGTAAGAGTTGGAGTTGGAGGCACTGCTCCCGTAGTCACGAGAACAAAAGTAGTTGCCCTATTCAAACGCAATCTGAGTTTTAGTTTTAGCCCTCCACTTGGAATGTCGCAGAGGATCTGCGATTAATCGCTACTGCGGGGGTAGGAGTAATGTTGCACAAAAGAGTGGGCGCAGCCGTCTGGCCACTGGTTTGTGCTTTACATGCCCCTATATACCCTGCGACAAGTAAGGCTTGGTTGGTGCGGTGCGAACGGGCCACCATCATGCATCGTGTACATGTGTACAAGGTGTCAATCGAAGTACATAGGTACATACATGCAGATAATGATCGTGGTATGTAGCAGTTGTGACCTGCGAACTAATCACGAACGATTCACGATTCACGATTCACGTCCATATCATGTATGTTATGTAAGAAGTAGGCCCGTATGTATGTAACAACATGAGACGCGCTTCGCAAAGGTGACAGGTCCGCTATTTAGAGTTTCATGGCTGCTCTTTCGCCCCTTTCGTATGCACGCTTATATTGTGTGACTGGCCGATGAGCTCGTAGCCGTTGCCGGTCGAGGCATTGCTGATCGCAAAGTGTTACATAGCACTACATTGAGCCATGTAAAGTTCCGGCGAAAGATACGTGACTTTGTATTCAACACAAAAGAGCCTCTTGCAGACACAAACCACATCAGCTTGTTTATGTATTCTGCTAATTGTGCTCTGAGGTATAGCACGTAGCAGTGTAAGCTGCACACTACAAACAGTCTGGTTCATCTGGTAAGAAACTAGAGTGGCTACCCATTCAGCCGACTTCAAGTTAGCAAGTGACGTGGCCTTGATTGGAGATTGAGCGAGGCAAGGTGCTATTCTTCCAGCCATAGTGTGCTGAATTGATACTGTGTAGCTGCCCTAGGAGATTGTCCATATTCACAGGCAGAATAGTGGTTGTTCTACGCTATTTTGGTCGTTATTCACAGTCAAATTCGCGCAGCTCTACGCAGCCTGTTATCATCAAGCCACGCGGGGTGGAATTTCGAATAGTGATAGCCATGCACTCTTCCCAACTGGATGATCTTACGCGGGTCCTAAGGTGGCGTCTGCCCGTTGAATTGGTCAAACGTTCGCTGAAATAACGCAACCGGAGCTCCGCCAGTGTGCTGCTGTGTGGTCCATATATTGATTTGAAGCATACCAGAAGCAATGAAGCGATTAAACTTCGTACGCTGCTGCGAGCTACTGAGAGCTGAGTAAAAAGGATATGTATACAGAATCGGGGAAACTTGTAGACATGAAAAAGATGGCCTGCTCTATGGAGTATTGTAATTTGTAGCATGTGCCCGAGGGATAGCGCGCGAGTGTTGGATAAACGTTTGAGGCCTTGGAATCAGTATTCCCGGCAAGTTATACATCCGGTATCCGCAAGAAAACTGAGAGGAAACCTTCGTATAGTATGTACTGAAGTTTGAACAATAATGCGGTGGCTGCCGATGCCAAACGGAATGACTTGCGCAGTGCAATTTTCAGACAAAGACAAGACAAGGCATGTGGTCTTCGAAGTACACTTTATCGGTGCGAACTACTCTTCCAGTGATGCATACACGAGCTTTTTTTATATTGCGTATTCGCGAGGTGGCGGTGACCTGCATCTTCTCACGCGAAAGCGTGAGAATTTCAAGATGATCCAAAAGAATGGTTTTTCGCAAGATGGGATTGGAAAGAGTAGAGCTGGCGGAGCATCGAGGTACGGCGAGTTGCAACTACATACTTCTAAACCAAATATACGTATCAGCTTGAGACAACAAAAACGAACCCTGATATCTTGACTGGGGATATAGCTGGCTGACAACCGAGTCGCTCCGAAATGTCGCAGTTCGAGACCATCCTGCAGGCTGCACCAGAGACTCTCGGGCGTTTCGAAATGCTTATCTAGCCGATACTTTTCCATGTCCTGTCAACCAGGTGCCAGTCTAAGCCATGAGGATGGGGCGAGCGAGTCCAACATAACCGGCCGAGAAATATAATACTCCCTCATGTGGTATCGGTGATTGATTTGCATTGAATGCAGAACGCACAATGGCCAAGGCATCGGCCGAGAGAAGAGGTCTTCGAGCTACGATGTTGAAGACCAAATTCTTGCGACTCAAGGTACCTACTCCGTATTAGGCACCCTAATTCAAGAGACGGCGGAGAGTCCGATCGCGCCTGAAATCTAAGGCCATAATCATGCCTGATAAAGACTAGCGTGCTCCCACGACCCTTCTTTGGGCTCGGTTACCCCCACTCGTTTGTGAGTGGCTGGCCAAAGCGAGTGAGTGAGAAAAGTCTGGTCCTTGGGAAGTGAGTGGTCCGAAGAAAAAATCACAAAAATTTTGGCTGGGAGGGAAAGAATTTCTACACCGATAAACCCCACTACTATTTGCCCGTCTTCCCACCCTCTCAATTCTCATTCTTTCGCAACCTCTCCAGTCGATTTCGACACCGACAATATCTCTCCCTCCCTTCCTTGTCAGACTTAATTCAAGATGGCGGACGAAGTTTACGACGGTGCCATTGGTATCGATCTGGGTGCGTAACATTTCTTCAACTTCCTCCACCAGGTGTGCTTTGTGGCATGATGCTGCGCGCCCCGTCGCCATCGTCGGATCTGTTATCGCGCAGCCTCGCCTTGCCAGCAAGCAGAATTTTCTCCGTCGTACTCGTACTCGTTCAACAAACACCTCGAGAAAAAACTAACATCGCTCCCAGGTACCACCTACTCATGTGTGGCCACCTACGAGGGTACCAATGTTGAGATCATTGCAAATGAGCAGGGTTCTTTCACCACCCCTTCTTTCGTTTCCTTCACCGACAAGGAGCGTCTGATCGGTGATGCTGCCAAGAACAATGCTGCCATGAACCCCAAGAACACCGTCTTCGACGCCAAGTGAGTTCTCTATGAAAAAACGCCGCGTCTACTTCACTGGGAATTACATTGTGGTGGTACAGTCGCGCCACGTTCATTCCGAGGCGTAGCTAACATAACCGTAATAGGCGTCTGATTGGTCGCCGCTTCGATGACCCTACCGTCAAGAAGGACATGGAGTCATGGCCCTTCACCATTGTCGACGTGAACGACCAGCCCAAGATTGAGGTTGAGTACCTCGGCGAGAAGAAGCAATTCTCCGCTCAGGAGATCTCCGCCATGGTTCTCCTCAAGGTAAGAAACACCTGCAAAACTTCATATGGACTTTCACCACTGCCTGTCTTTCCTCTTAAAAAGGGAAAACGAAGAAAGTAATCTCGAAGACAACTAAATGCTGACTATCTGAATAGATGAAGGAGATCGCCGAGACCAAGCTTGGCAAGAAGGTTGAGAAGGCCGTTATCACCGTCCCCGCCTACTTCAACGACAACCAGCGACAGGCTACCAAGGACGCCGGTGCCATTTCTGGCCTTAACGTCCTCCGTATCATCAACGAGCCTACTGCTGCCGCCATCGCTTATGGCCTGGGTTCAGGCAAGTCTGAGAAGGAGCGAAATGTTCTGATCTACGATCTTGGTGGCGGTACTTTCGATGTGTCGCTTCTTAACATTCAGGGTGGTGTCTTCACCGTCAAGGCCACTGCCGGTGACACCCACTTGGGTGGTCAAGATTTCGACACCAGCTTGCTTGACCACTGCAAGAAGGAGTTCACTCGCAAGACCAAGAAGGACCTCGGCGGCGACGCCCGTGCCCTGCGAAGACTCCGAACTGCTTGCGAGCGTGCCAAGCGTACCTTGTCTAGCGGTGCTCAAGCCACCATTGAGATCGACTCTCTGTTCGATGGTGAGGACTTCACCATGGCCATTACCCGTGCTCGTTTCGAAGACTTGAACGCCAAGGCTTTCACGGGCACTCTTGAGCCTGTCGCTCAGGTCCTGAAGGATGCTGCCATCGAGAAGTCCAAGGTCGACGAGATTGTCTTGGTCGGTGGTTCCACCCGTATCCCCAAGATTCAGAAGCTTCTGTCTGAGTTCTTTGACGGCAAGAAGCTCGAGAAGAGCATCAACCCTGATGAGGCCGTTGCCTACGGTGCTGCTGTTCAGGCCGGTATTCTCTCCGGCAAGGCCACCTCCGCTGAGACGGCCGACCTTCTCCTGCTCGACGTCTGCCCTCTGTCCCTCGGTGTTGCCATGGAAGGAAACATCTTCGCCGTCGTCTTGCCCAGAGGCACCACCGTCCCCTCGATCAAGAAGAGGTTAGTTTGCAGTGTGATGGTTGCTTTTAATCTTCCACTATTATAGACAGCTGCTAATATGTTCTTGACAGAACCTTCACCACCGTTGCCGACAACCAGCAGACCGTTCAGTTCCCCGTCTACCAGGGTGAACGTGTCAACTGTGAGGACAATACTTCTCTGGGCGAGTTTACTCTTGCTCCCATCCCCCCCATGCGTGCTGGCGAAGCCGTCCTCGAGTGTATCTTTGAGGTCGACGTCAACGGTATCCTGAAGGTCACTGCCACTGAGAAGACCTCTGGCCGTAGCGCCAATATCACCATTGCCAACTCTGTCGGCAAGATGTCCACCGCTGAGATCGAGAAGATGATCTCGGATGCTGAGGCATTCAAGAGCAATGACGAGGCCTTCAGCAAGCGCTTCGAGGCCAAGCAGCAGTTGGAGTCTTACATCGGCCGTGTCGAGGAGATTGTCACCGACCCCACACTGTCCCTGAAACTGAAGCGTGGCCAGAAGGAGAAGATCGAGCAGACCATCTCCGAGGCCATGGCTACCCTTGAGATCACCGACAGCTCTGCTGAGGACCTCAAGAAGCAGGAGTTGGCGCTCAAGCGTCTTGTTACCAAGGCCATGTCCTCCCGATAAATGCACTTGCCTTCCAACACACAAACAAAAACAAACATTTTGTGACGGAGTTGATAATGAAGACGATTCCGAAAAGTTGGTTCGAAGAATGGGCAACAGACGGCGTTGTTTTCAGGCGGCGGCCCCTGCATCTAAGAATTGGATGAAGGAGGAGCCCCATTTGGAACGTCTTTACTGGGATATGGAAGCACGCAACAGATGTAACAACGACATGGTCTGGGTGGTTATACATCATTTCTTTTGTAATTTTCCTATGTCATCTTTTCATATTTTCCCGGATCTGTCGGCATTCAGAGTGGCGGAGATCAACGACGAAGGCACTATTCAGAACAATTCTGCGAAGCAAAGAAAAGTTTTATCTTTCCAACTCGGAGCCCGGATTGGAGGCTTGACTAATGGGTGAATGAATACTGCATAGCTTAAGGGTGCATGTGCCTGGTCCGACGATGTAGGGGGACGAGCCGCCTATGAAAGAGAATAGACTCGGTAGAACGGAAAATACGATTGCAATGAGCGTTTATGTTGACCTGATTTGTGTCTGATGATAGGCTCGCGTTTGATTCTGGAACTAGGCCATTTCAGAGAATGGGAATGAGCTTGTGCCTTGTCATGTGCATGTGTGATTTGTATAAAGAACGTCTGAATTGATCATCGTACTTGAAACTCATGTTGCGGGCAACCTAGATATGTACAGGTCGTGAGAGCCCTATTTAAGTTGTACCCACGAGTGTTGTTGGACGACGGCAACCTACGGCTACATGGGCCATGGTGCTACATAGGAGGTTGGATATTGTGATTCTGAATTTATCAACGGCCACGCAACAGAATGGGGAGTCGGCATACGGCATCAATGAGTCCTATTTACCTCGCCTTCCACGTGATTCTATGTCATCGGCCGAGACCGCTTCGTACTTTTGCGGTCTCGGACCAGATTGCTTCATACAGTGTGTAAACCCGTGAAGTCCGCACTGACTTTGTTGGCGGGGTGGTCCCTCTCTCAGAATTACGATTTCGTCTGATGGGATTTGATGAATGTTATGGAATGGTGTGATGAGTTTGTTTGACTGTGCTCTGCATACCACAAATCTTTTAGTCCTCACTTCATCAACATGCCTCCTTATGGATGCCAGTTTACAGGTACATACTCCGTATGTATATATGTACATACTGTATTTGGTGCTCCTTAGGGCATTCGTGTTGAGTTTGTGCGTGTTGCCCCACTTATCGGTCTGCCCTATTTCACCCAGCTCAGCTTATAACGCGTTTGAGACCTGTCGGATGTTGGAAATCACAACTCCAAACATCTGACATCTTCACTTCACTCCTCACTGCGCTCGCATTCACTCCACGAAGGCTCAGTATCTCGAACCTCCCCTTCTCCCGCTAAAGCGCAGCCTTATAATACAATGCCCATCCACCTGCTGGATCTCCCCGTCGACGTCCTCGCGCTCATTCTGAAGCCGTTCCTCGTACAAAGGAGAACCATTCCCCTCTGCCCATGTGGTAGTTCCTTTCACAGCTGGTCGTGGCTAGAGGTCAGATCGCTGCCGATCCTACTTATCAACTCAGTTATACACCGCATTGCAACGCGGCTATTCTACCAAAGCAACACGTTCATGCTAGATCTAGAACACGATCATGGCCCCCACGTGGAGGGATGTCTGCCCGAGCTGGCCAAAGGTGCCCATGCCGCCGATGTATTACGAGTTCAGAACGCACCGGATGGAGGAGCCCCCATTTACCGCGGCAAAAACATTTTGATGATATGGCCGGCGCTGTCCCGCATACGGTGTCTGGAAATACGGCTCGAGCAGCTAGAGCCTTGGATCGGGAGGCTGGTGTGGCCCCTTATCCAAGACATGATTGTGAGAGGAGATCTTACAGACCTGCGTGTGAAGGTAAGCGCTTGCACTGATTTTATCTCTGACTCTGAGGATAACTCAAATCCTCTTGATCCCTCCGAAAGTCTGAGAGACCATTTCGTGTCCCGGGAACTTGGCCCCAGCCAAGAGAATGGTTTGAAAAAATGGCACCCTATGTCGACCAAGGGAGAGGATGCCGTGAAAGCAAGGAACATCATCTTTACGGTGTCGCCTCTCGCCCTACTGCGTGCCCTAATCAGGGGTTTCGTTACATGGGGCATATTCCTGGACCGGGTATGCCAGAGTTGTGGTCTGCGGAGAACAAACTTGATCTGGGTTGATACCAGCTCATTCTTTACCCCGATTGACCAGATTGAAAAGTGGCTCATCTCCCAAGTACTACATGTTCACACACAGATCTGGACGTACAGAGGGTCACAGCACTACTACAAGGGGCACATCATCTCCCTCTTAAAGGACGTCGGCACAGTATACCATACGCCGCCCCTAATGAGCTCGATGCGGCATTCAGAGTACGCAGAAAGGAGAACGATGGTATCGAGCTCTGATGGCCACAAGGGTAACGTATGTGCCGACATCACTCAGGAAGTAGATGATGTGCCCCTCTGTACGTCCAGACCTGTAGGACGTACTTGATAGGGGTGAGCCACTCTTCAATCTGGTCCAACGAGAGGATCAGTGAGCTGGTACTACACACAGATTGAGCTTATTCTCCGCCGACCACAACTCTGGCATACCCAGTCCACGTTGTCCAGGCTTTTGGTTGTGGCCATATACGATCTACCTCTCAAGTCACATTTGAATTGAGCCAGGCCGAGTTCCACCCGTCGCATCGTTGCTGGATGTTCTCTTTAAGTTGCCTATGGTCGCGATGTCATGTATTCTTGGCTGCGGGTGTGAGTTTGTCATCTCTATTCACGATTGCCCACCTGACCTTCTGAGTGCATGGAAGGGCGGACTGCAGTGGCGGACAGGGAAAGATGCTGCGGCTGATATCATCGAGCAGATGTACACGGGTATGACTACCACGACATAATCATAATAAATCATCATAGACGCTCAGGCCAGGTCATCGTCTCCGACGTTCTTTCCAACGCCCACGCAGTTGCAACTCTTGATTTGAGTCTAGAAAACAAACTAGTCCTCGCAGGCTCGCAGCGACAGCGCAATGAATACCTATCTAGTATCTACGTGCCTTCCTCCGTGGTGGATGTTGTCATGGCAACTTCATAACCACCCACGTTGACCAAAGATGCCAGATACGTATGGAGTACACCCGCACTTCACCTACATGCCGACTAGTTACAAACACTTCCATCGAATCAGCCGAGCAGATACAACAGATACCACGAGGAAAGGCTAGCATCTCTTACCGCTATTTGCTCCCCGATTAAGTACGCAGATAATCCATGCCTCTCCAACTGCTAGATCTCTGCATCGACGTCCTTGAGATCATTCTACGTTTGGTCCTCGTGCGAGAAGATGCCATCCCCCTTTGCCCATGCGGCCAACTCCTGTACAGCAGCGCAGAATTACGTGTCAATCCGCTACCGATCATGCTCGTCCACCCAGCTACATATAGCATTGGGGCCCGGATCTTCTACCAAGAAAATACGTTTGCCCTCGACTTGCGAGGGAAGCATCGCTCGCACGTGCAGCAGTATCTACGCGGGCTCCCCGAGGCCCGCACTCCGAGCGTAAATCCGATAAAGGACTATGATCGCATGTACCGCAGGAAAGATGTCTTGGAGATAAAGCCGGTACTGCGCTGGATACGGTATCTGGATGTGCGGCTCGAAGATCTACGGGACTGGGTTGAGAAGCTGGTTTTGCCGCTGGTCAGAGACATGATTTTGAGTGGAAGTCTCGTGAATCTGCGTGTCGTGCTGCACGGCGGTGCTGCTATCCGAAGCAGTTTGCTATACGCACCTCGCTTTAGAGGTCAACAGAGCGGTTCATCGCATCCCAACGCCGCCGACCCGCGCCCCCGTATGTCCATTAGGCCGCCGCTCGCTGGAGTGCTTGCCTTACTGGCTCAGCCGAACTTACGCAACGCCCAGCTATGGATGATGGCGGGAAGTTTGACGGGCCCGACGACATGGAAGCCGTTTCGTATTCCTTGTCCGGCGGGCGCGGGGGATCCTCTGGGGAATGCGCCCAGCTCGTCGGGTAGTTCTTTCGTGGAAATTGACTTGGGCAGTCTACTGGAGGTGACTGATCTCGAGAATAGGCCTGTGGCTGCTATGGTCAGCTCACGAGTTGCCGGTCAACATCGTTCTCAGGAGTCTCAGGGGTGCGTACAATCTTGAGGGCGAACATACGTTGCGATTATCACGGAATGTTGCTATGACTACAACATCATTATCATCATCTTAGACGCCAATGTCAGGACATAGGCTCATACCTTTCTTTTCGCCGAAGTCACGGCTTTCCGATGCCTACGCAACCACTGTCCTTTATCTTGACAACTAGCAGAAAATCGCAAAAATACACTCTCTCCAGCGATAGCGCAAGGTCTGCCCGCCCTATCTACCTTCCTTCTTGATGCATGTTGTCATGGTAACTTGTCACCACACATAATGGCTAACGATTTCAGACACGAGCATCCGCCCACTTGAAACTTCACTCACACCTCGCTTTGCTATATATAGTTCTCATCAATCAGCCGAGAAAGCACGCCAGACATCACGAAAAAGACTCAGTATCCCATATCTCTCTTTGTCCCCTGTTCAACCGCGCACATAATCCATGCCTCTCAATCTATTAGATCTTCCCGTCGATATCCTCAATCTCATTCTACGTCCGCTTCTCGTGCAGGCAGACGCCATCACCCTATGTCCATGTGGCTGCATGGAGCGACGCGAGGACCTCCGCGTAGGGCGGCGGCCGCCGGGTGGCTTACTAGTCGAAGCAATCCATTACACCTTGGCGAGATTTTTCGTCGAACCGCTTCCGATCCTGCTCATCCACTCAGCTATATACGATATTGCGTCCCGTATCTTTTACCGAGGCAACATGTTTGTTCTGAATCTGCGAGGGGTACATGACGCGCACGTGTGGAACTGCTTGTACAACTTTTCCGAGGATACGCTCAGTCACTCGGAAGCGTCTCAGTCTATAAATGTGGCGGAGGGCAGTGATTACTACCGCAAGGGAACAATCTTGACGATGAGGTCAGCGCTGCGAAAGATACGGTTTCTGGAGATACGAATAACGCACCTACACCACTGGATTGAGACGCTTGTGTTACCGCTTGTCAGGGACATGATTGCGAGTGGAAGTTTAAGACAGCTTCATGTGAAGCTATACGCTCCTCATGATATTCAGGGTGCTACGTTACTCACGGCATCTGAATATTCAAACAGATTGAGCTCCTTAGTATTCTGGCCCCCATCGGACATGGATGGCTCGGATGCAAGCACTGCCATCTTTGAGCGAACACCGCTCGCCGGACTGCTAGACGCGGTGACCAATCCGCAACTACTCACCGCCAGACTATGGGTGTCGGGAACGGCGGCGAATGATGAGGCATGGCGGCCGTTTCGTATTCCTCGTTTCGTGGGCGCGAGGGGTGGTGTGGAGGCAGGACTCTCGGCAGTTAGGGACTTGGTCGAGATTGACTGGCGCAGTCTCACGAGGGTTCTCGAGTCCGGGGTAGGGGGCGGGCTGTCACGGACACTGGACAGCTAGTCATGAGCGTACCGGTAGATTGTCTGTTTTTTGTACCGTTTGGACGCGTACTATATAGAGGGAGATTATGTGGTCTGTTCATTGCCGTGGTTGTAACGTTAAGCGAGGGAGTACACTTTTCTGGGCATGCGTCGTTATTTGAGTGTTGTAAAAGGGTCGGTTACAGCGAGTTTTCATAGCCACAAGGACTCGCGTAATCCTTAGATTCTAATATGAGTTCAGCGTTCCGTATAATAGTCGTTCACCTGCTAACCTTCTAAGTTTGAACTTGATGGATTGGCAGAGGCGAGTGAATTTGAGCAAAAGCCGCAGCCGTGGCATTTGGAGGATGTATACGTGACATGACACGAGTTTCGGACGTTATAGTCATGCTATCGTAATAAGCAGCCATATAGCCAGGTTCGACGTCACTGAACGAGTGAGGTTTCTGCTCTAACCGCCACCTTTAAGTTTAAACGCTACTATGACTACAGCGTCTTCATCATCATCATCATCATCAATGATCATCATCATCGTCGACAACGGCCAGAATAAGACGCTGACGTACACCAATCTTCTCAGCATGCAGTAGGATCTATCGCTTCCCAACGCCTACATTAGATTAAGTCTTGAGTTACGAGTATTTGACGGATCTTCCCCGACGACTGTTTTCAAAGCTCATTTTCTCCCCAGGACCCATAGTTAGTGTTTTGTTCGTACGACGTAGGGTCAACGGGGGGGGGGTCATGACTCATAGATTTGAAGTAATAACAACTTCCAGATTCCAGATGACGCCGGATTTGAAAATATGTCGTCGCGTTCCTTCCAAGTCCACGAGGATGTGTCGAAAGTTGATGAACGACGACGATAATGATCATGTGACAGAGGATTCTAAAGTTGAGGCTTAGAAAGCTGCGATTTTTTTTCTGACGCGTTCTGTTTAGAAGAGTACTGTAACTTCCTCAGACATGTCTGTCGGGCTTTTCTTTGTGTATCCATGTATGTATGTGGATAGTAGCACAGGCTTCTCAAGGCTTAGGGGAAGAACTAACTACATAGGTACCTGTCTCTCACACTGCTACAGCTCGTGGCTCAGGGCTGTTGGGAAAGCCGGAGACTGCTGTTCACTCGGACGTCGGACGGCAAATGCCATCAGTGGCGTGGTGCATGAAGCGAGGCAGCAAAGTGTTCAAACTTCCATAGAAAGGTAGAACTGACTTGAGGATGGTCTACAAGCCTCATTTCAGGGCGCTCGGTGCGCGAATGGGTGTTGCAAATCGGAAGCTGGATCCGGAATAGGCGTAACGGGGAGCGATAGTACGTACCTACCTACCTACCTCGGACCCGAGCGTAGCAATTGTGACGAAGACGAAATGTCACAAAGTCAGGCATTCTTCTATAAGTGCTAATTCCAAGACAACAGTTGTCTTGGAATCCCACCCTTTTGTGGGATGTGGTAGCTCAGTTGGATAGCACATTGACTGGCCGTTACAGCAATAAGGATGACTACTATGTAACAGACCGCTTTGTGCGACCGCGCCGCAATAAGGAAGTTGAAGCAAATGACAAAGGGAAAAACGGGTGTGGAACGGAACGTGGTGTACTTCGCATGAGGTGCCTATGCTACATACCTATATATGGAGGCAGTTTATCGTCATCATCGGAGTTGGCATCGATGTGATAGGTACGTGCGTCTGTCGATGAGAATCTAGCTTGACAACGGCATCAGATGAAGTATCCAAAAATATTTTTGGCAAAATCTCAGAGCAAAGCAACCCCCTCATGTCGTCATAGCCAATTCCTGTTGTGCTCAGTGTGGTCTCGTCATGACGTCCGTTCTGCTGAGCACCCCGCGGACAAAAGACTCGTCACCATCCACAGGCCACATACGCTGCAGATGGAGGGAGGGGACAGCGATGCGAACGACTGGGGCACATGAACGGAATGAGAATTGACTACTTCCCCAGAAAACTAACCTACAAAGGTCAGAAAATAGCCCTTTTCGCTGGTGGGGGAACACAGAATGCCTGATGTCCCAGAATACCACCCACCCACCCGCCTGCATGGCGTCTATTATTTACCTGGTACATAGTTGTAGCTGTAGATTTTCGGCCCACCAATCTCAGGGAGACGCCGTCTCTGGCAAGCTGCAAAATGGAAAACAGAGAAAAAGAGAGAGAAGGAGAATGATGCAGAGGCTGAAGAGAAACGTGGTGCCCGAAACAAGCCAATGAAGACCGAGTTGGGTCAACGTGGCTCACTGGCCAGTAGTTAACTACATGAAGAGACAGCGGCGGCGTCTCACATGCGCGCGCCAAGATGAGAAATAACCTTTTCTCAAATTCAAGCGCGAGAAAGTGGCACGGCGCATGAAGGAGAAGGTAGGGTGTAGGGTGTTGGATGCATCTAACTGCGACGATGAGGTCGTATTCATGTGCTCATACTCCGTAGTGTAGGAATAACTATACGACGAGATACATGCTGCATGGGGGATCGTGACCCTTGGCCCTCGTACGGAGTAGGTATCTGTACACGGTACAGAGTACATTCTGTTCTGTACGGGGGGACAGTATGTAGTTTCACGTACATATATCATATATACATACATATGTATACATACCTACTCCGTATGTACCACACGGACGGATCTGCCCTCCCGCCAGCCCCTATCCGGATACGCGGGGTTTCCCCCCCTGGCTCGGAGCAGAATGGGTCGGAGAAGTTTGAAGTCCTATCGTTGGCAGTGGAGAAATGGCCTCATGAGTTGTTTCCATTCGACCTCCTTTTTTCCTTGCCTTGACTTCACGGTCCACGGAGTACGGAGTAGGTAGGTATGTACGTTGTATTGTAAAGGAGGGTGTCCCCTGCATTTGATGGGCAGAATCTTGAGGCCAGTGTTTCTGCTGCGCATAAAGCTTGTTGCGTCTTTCCAAGTTGTCATGGCAGGCCCCCCCCCCCTATCCCCCAAGCTTAACCAATCAGAGCCCCCAAAATATGCCGAAGCCAAGCTCAAGCCAAGTCAAGCCAAGACAAGACAAGACAAGCCAAGACGAGCCTACGCTAGGCCGAGGCAGGCCAAACAGACGAGACGGGACGGACGGACGCACCTTCCATGTCCTTCAGGTCGGGTGTCTCATATTCTTCCGCGCGGCTTTTGTAACGGAGAACCCCGTTCCTACGGAACGTACGGACTCAAACGGAGTAATCAATCAGCAGCAACGGAGAACGGAGAACTACACTGATGAACTTCTTGGCATTAGATTTTAACTTGGGCTTGGCGTTAGATCGACTGCCTTGGCATGAGATTCATCTGTCTTGGCCTCATTCAAGCGAGTCGGCGTAGATTATATTCAAACTTGCTTCGGCGTACGTTTGGACTTGCCTGGGGACTTGCCTGGGGAACTTGGCCGTCGTCGGGCTTCACTTGCTTTCGTACGGTACGGAGGATATTTGTAGGGGAGCGTCGCAGAGGATGAGGACCCCGGGTGAGGATCTCCAAGGGGATCACGGCTCTCATGAACGCCGAAGACCCCGTGGGACAAGAATACACAGCATGCGGCTCTTCAATTACATAATTAGGCTGTCTGCGTTCTCCACGGTTTGTAAACTCCAAGTGTAGTTAAACTCCAAGTGTAAACTCCAACCGGACGTGGGCGTGGGCGTGGGCGTGGGCGTGGGCGTGGGCGTGTCCTGGCTCGGGATTTGCCTTGCCTTGCCGCGGGGCGCATCGCAGTTCATCGACGTGGCTTGGGGGGAAGCAGGAAAGCCAATCTACCCTAAAAATATTGCATGGACATATGTACCTGCTCTGTACGCGGTAAGTAACTAGAACTTAGAAGGGTGTTGCGTCATGAGCCATGGCCGCACCTGTACCTACGGTTGTCATCATGTGATGTGTTTCGAATGGTTGCAGCACAAGGCAATTGGCCTCCTTTTGTTGTTTGACTTGTTGACAGTTGTACACACCCCCCCTGCTCTTTCGCCACCAAACCACCTTCGCTTCGTTCACGTGCCACAATCTGTGGTCTCATTCTTATCTGCATCGAAGCGGAGAACGGGGTCTTTGAAATGTGGGGAAGAAAAGGGGATTCTGCTTTTGTCATCGTATCGTAGTTGTAGTAGATAGCGCCCAACCCCCACCACCACCAACCTTTCTTTTCGTCTGGCTCTTGCAGCTTCTGCTTGGTGCCTGTGGGATGGCGACTGGCCATTGTTGTCGCACGTGTATGTCTCAAACGGCAATACTTTATTTATTCGTCTAACGTGGGAACACAAACAACCACACCTTCACGTACAACTACGTGGCAACACAAGTAAACCGTGACAATTAAAAAAAAAAAAAACGTTGCAGAAAGAGGAAGGAGGCAAAAGAGATGACGGGGAACCATTCAGTATGCCGTCATTTGGTAACTGCAGTTCAATTTTCAGCACTGCATAAGTAGCAGACGAATATATCTTAGATTATCGTGACACTTGTTTTTATCCTTATCCTTGCTTGCTTGTCTTTGTTGTCCGAAGCCGTCCTGGTCAGACCCGCGCTCTTTAATATCCCCCCCCAAAAAACCCCAAAAAAAAACCCCCCAAAAAAAAAAACACAAAAAACAGTAGGGGATCTCCATTCGCGGGTCTCCTGTCAACACGCTGAAATCGTCATTGCCTTTCCCGAATAAACGTCAATCCCTTCGTCAATGCCGATGCCGAAGAGCCCATATCGTTTCTCGCTCCACCCTCTCATTGGTTTGTGCAGTCCGCATTCAGACCACAGCTGTCGGCTCGTGGAAGTCCTCCTTGTGGTCATCTTGGTGCTCGCCCCAGTGCACGGGGCCGAGCTTCAGGATCCTGTGCCTGGTTGTGCTTGCGCTCGCCGAGCTGGCACTCGATGAGGTTCGCCGGTGGCTTACAGGCGCTTCTTGGCCGGGCACTTGAGGGCGGGAGACTGGCGCGCGGGGGTAGGAGGCCGAAGTAGCCGGCGCAAGAGAGAGGAACACGCCGTTGGTAGACATTGTTGTTTCTTGTTCTTGAGCTGTTGACTGTGGGCTCTGACCTATCTTTTGCGTTTGGAGAACGTGGTCGTTTGTGGGGAGAGGAACGATGGGCGAGATAGGTTTTCTGGATGCTATTTGTTTTCTGGATGCTGTTTTTCTCGAATCTTGTGGACTTGATGCCTTGATTCGATGAAGTTCGCGGATAGTGAGATGGCCCGATGGATCTTTTCTGATAGATGATTCCGATGATTTTTTTGAACTTGAGAGAGATGAGGAGCAAAATAATGGAGAGAAAGAAGAAGATAGGTGCTCTCTTTATACTAATTAGGAGCTGGACGAAGTAGCTTACAAGCGGCGCCCTCGACATAATCTCAGCCGCGAACCCCAGTTCGACACGCACATACCCAGGTACATTCACCGCGCGCCAAGTCCCTAGCGTCGAGCTAAAAGTATGTAACCCGCTCAGCATCGCGCACGGGCTATCTATACGCACGCCCTCCGCCCCTTGTACACACCCCCTTGGGCACACCAACTCCGCACCGCAATTGCCAATGACCTTGATTGCCTGCTGATCAGTGACGCGGAGGGTTGTTGCACGGGCTGTTGCGCGAATTGGTCAGCTGACGCGTAAAAAGTCTCGGATATCTGGGAACGGACATCGGAGACTGGTAGACGTCTGGGAATCTTGGAATATCGGAGTCTGTGGACGAGTCTGTGGACGAGTCTGCCAAATGGTCACAGCTGGGTACGACGATAAATGTCTGGGCATGTCGGAAGTTTCGGAGTTTGGGGATTATGGACTACCGGCCGGGATGTTGGAACTTGGAAGTCAGCAAAATACAACTAGGAACCGATAGGTACATAGCAAGTATCCAACATGTGAGATACATATCTCATGGAGATATTGGCAGCGTTATAAATGTAGCGCATGAAGTTTCGTAACTTCCTCTCGCACTCCAAGACCTCCGTATATTGTTGGTTTGTATTCTATACATGAGATCCAACAAAAAGCGATCGACAAGATTTGACAACTCAGCGGAAAAGTACTTACAACTATAACAACGGCGTGTCCGTGAAAATGTACAACAGGGTAGCAGGCCTCAGTCAACAATTCACGATCTTCACTCATGAAATAGAGGATCCCTGACATCATCTCTTCCAAGCACATACATACCCATGCGCCACATCCAAACCAACCAACTATGTACCAATGTCAATACAAGCAATGTCCCAGTGCTATTGACTACGTTGTTTTCTGAAATACAAAAACAGTCCGTCCGCATTGCATCTCCTTGACCATTCTCCGTCATTACCACATCACCACAATTATAACTCCAATCGTGTATAGTGCCCCTACTCGCATCGCCAATCCATGCCTCCGATCCGCATGTGAAGCCGCGCATCAATCTTGTTTGTTCTGCCTCGCCATACCTTCTCTCTCCTCTCTTCGGGGGAACCACTGGCCGACATATCGCCCCATCGACCTGCTTCGTACGAGATCCCTGAAGGTGATCAGACTCTATGAAGAAAACAAAACGATAAGGAGTAAAAACAGCAAAAGCAAGCCTCACACACAATCTTTGAGGATATTACACTACTTTCAATCGTTTCTCTTCCCCCTTCGTACTCGTGTTCGTCCTCGTGGCTCCAACTACCCGCCTTCCCGGTAGGTACATCAATCTATGCAAGTACAAGTGTGTTGTTCCCTCTTGCTTTTCGTCTTCTTCAAGTCTTTTTTTCAAAAAGGGGCGTTTTGTTTTGTTTGCGCAAATCGAGACCCTGCGGCAGCGTGTTCGGACGAAATCATTTTTAACATGACGTAACTATATGATGTTCAGGCCAAGTAGACTGGTTTTTCCTTCCGTACTCCTCCGTCCATCAGTCTGCCTGCTCCTCAGACGTCAAATTTCTTTCTTTCTTTTCCTTCATCTCCCTCTCTAGTGGTAGCATTCCCTTTTTTTGTAAATGTGTTTGTCAGAAAACGACTAGAGAAATAGCAGCGTCGTAGCTGACGGGAAACGAAAACAACAACATAAAATACATGGGTGCGTAAAGGTTTTGGTATGAAGGGCGTAGCGAGTTTCAAAACAAAAGTCACAATAATCCGTGTCTCCTAAAAGCGAATCCCAAAAATATGTAAAACAGAAAAACAAAACAATCTACTGATTGCCCGAGTTACCCGGTCCAGGGGTGCGGGGGGAGAAAGCAGGCGAGGTCGGCGAGTAGCTCGGGCTCGTGGGGCTCTGCTGGTTGCCAGGGCTTCTCTGGAAGCTTGGACTTGTGGGCGAATACGCCTCAGGCGACGTCGGGGACCAAGACGGAGACGCTGGTGAGTAGGACGGAGAAGTAGGACCAGCACCGCCGTGCAAGTTGGGACTGGCGGGGCTGTAGTTGGGGCTCGCAGGGGAGTAGCTGGGCGAGGTGGGAGAGTTGAATTGCGCAGGCGAGGTGGGCGAGTAGTGTCGAGGAGACGTTGGCGAGGTGGGTGAGTAACTCGGCGAGGTCGGGCTGTAGTTGGGACTGGCCGGACTGGTCGGGCGCATCATGGGGGACGTGGGCGAAAAGGACGGAGATGATGGGCTGAATGAAGGTGACGAGGCATAACGACCCACGCCACCGTCCAGAAGCGGCGACGTGGGCGAATATCCAGCATTGGGCGACGATGGAGAGTAGCCGGCCATACCTGCGCTGAATGGCGATGTCGGCGACGTGCTGAAGGGACTCGTCGCACCGCGCATCGCATACGGACTCATAGTCCCGATAGCGCCACCGCCAAATCCACCACCACCATACTCGGTGCCGAAGCCAGCCGGTGTTTCTGACCCAGCACCTTGGATGGGGGAAAAGTTTCCTGCCGCCGGCGAGCTCAGACTCATATAGCCCGAGTCGAGCGACATGGGCGATCCGGTATCGTAGGGCGTAGCAGCACCCTGTGCTTCCCCCTCCTTGATGGGCATGCCGGGCATGAGACCCATGCGAGAATTATCCGAAATAACCGTCTCCAGCATCTTGGGATCCAGGAAAACGTCAAAGCTGCCTGTGCCCATGGGTGCCAGCTGGCCGAGCATGATGTTTTCGGAAATACCCCGACAGTCATCCAGCTCACCACTCGCCGCAGCTTCCAGGAGAATCTCCACAGTCTCTTCGAAAGAACAGCGCATCAGTGCACCAGTGTCGGCGCGGTTGATGCCGTGTCGGGTGACGGCTGAAATAATACCTCGGTACGTCATTACGTCTACCAGCAGTGCAATGTGTCGATGATTGACGTAAGAACCGTCAAAGGCCAACACGTTGGTCAACTCCTTCACCAGCGCAGATCGCGCCGCTTCGATGCCAAACACCTCAACAATCTGCCACAGGTCATTGGTGTATGTTCGTGTGGGGTCGACGCCGTTAACGGAAAGAACCTCGCGGAGAGACGAGCCAGACGTATCCAAGTACCACTGCGTGCACTTCTCGTCGTCCTTCTTGGCGAGCTCGGAACCGTCATCGTCGATAACAAGCCGCGTGCCCTTGGTCAAGAAGGCTCTCTCAACGCCACGCACGCCTCGAAGGGTGAGCGTGTCGAGGATGTGTGATTCGAGGCGCTTCAGCATGACATCGTCTTCAATGTTCCTGTTGCCCTCCTCATCCTTGACCCTATCAGATCCAATCGTGCGAATACGTATGACTTGCTCGTCGGCATTGTTGTCGCTGTAAATGATGGCCAGATCGTGCTCATATTCTTCCTTGATGCGTTGAGCCACGTCATCAATCTTGATTTCTTTATCAAGCAGCTTTTGTCGATCCAGAGTGATACGCAAAAGCCACCTCGACTGCTCTTCTATTGTGTCTTGGGAGTCATCAGGAATTAGGAAGTAGGATTCCACCATGTCCATATCTTCCACGATGGTGGTTCCTTGAATGTCAGGGTCGTAGTAAATCTCCGTCACAGCCGTGATGGACCGCAGATTGGTGAATTCGACCAAGCTTCGGAGTTTCTTCGCCTGCTCCTGGGTTCCAAGATGCGTGTTCAGATAGACAGCCATGCTTGGCGTCTTGATGTCCTTGGCCAAGTTAAGAATCTCCTTGAGACGAGGCACACCCAGAGTTACGTTCTTAGAAGACACACCGGCAAAATGGAAGGTATTGAGTGTCATCTGCGTGGCTGGCTCACCGATGGACTGCGCCGCAAGTACGCCCACCATTTCACCAGGACTGATATACGATCGAGCCCATCTATTGTGCAACTCTCCCAAAACGTGATCGAATGCGAGCTTGTTTAACCGGTGGACCTTGACGATTTCTTTGAAGGCAAGGCGAGAGCGGACCAGAGCCTTCATGAGAATGGTGGCATTGGTGTCGGCCTCAACCGAAATGGGGTCCGAGCCGCGCACAATCGTCATATTAATGAGCAAATTCTGTACCTGTGGAATCACATCCACCGGTCGCAGATTGCTGCGATCCGTTGCTCGGACGTTGAAGACGCGCTTGGCCGTCTCAATCATGCGACCAATGTTGAGAGGCAATTGCATCATCTCCTCTCCCATCTTGGAGCGGTTGATCACTCGCACAACGCGACGATCACTTAGAAGCGCGTCCCACTCGGTATCCAGGAGATCCATGGATTCCTTGTCGCCTGCCAGCTCGTTGCCGTACTCGTAATCCTTCTTGAACCAGTTGGGGGGGTTTGCCAGGTCAAGGCGGAACTTATTCTCAAATGCCGCATCGGACATTTTGAGTATGCCAAGAGATTGCTTCTCGATGCACATGGCATCCAACCCATCCTCACCGTACAGGAACTGAACGACATCCCCCAATGAGTTACGCACAGTGCCGTCGTATTGTGCACTCAGATCCTCCAAGGCCTTGACCAGACGTCGCTGGATGTACCCAGTTTCGGCAGTCTTGACTGCAGTGTCAATAAGACCTTCTCGACCGGCCATGGCGTGGAAGAAGAACTCGGACGGAGTAAGGCCACGTAGGTACGAGTTCTCGACAAATCCACGGGCTTCGGGAGAGTAATCGTCCTTTGTGAAATGTGGCAACGTTCGGTACTTGAACCCAAAAGGAATACGTTTGCCTTCAACAATCTGCTGACCCACAAGGGCAGTCATTTGTGAAATATTGATGGATGATCCTTTGGAACCTGATTCGGCCATGGTGACTGCATTGTTGGAGTCCTTCAGACTCCGCTGCGTGGTGGTACCCGCTTGATCACGCGCCGAGTTGAGAGCCATTGACACCTTGTTCTCGAATGTAGCCCGGACATTCATACCAGGAAGAGCCTCGAGCTCGTTGGCAGTGGCCTGGGCCGTCAATCGTGCTACCTCCGCTTTTTGAGTATCAATGTGCGCCTGGACTTTCTCAATAGTCTGTTTATCGGGCACAGTATCACCGATACCGATACTATGGCCGTTGTTGAGAAGCCAGTATGTGACAACTTGCTGGACACCATTCAGGAACGCCATGGCACCCTCAGGACCAAGCTCGTTGTAACTTAGATGCACAATACCTCCAGCCGCTGAACCAATATTCTTCTTCTTTAGGAGGCCGTACAAAAGTTCGCCACTTTGGATCAACAGGCCAGTGTCCTTCAGAGGGATATCCGCATTGTCCAGGGCATCAGCCGACTCAGGAGAGTTCAAGCTGATCTCTTTAGGAATGACCATGCTTATGATTTGTTTGCCGGTCCAACGAGGCCGTGGCTTGAGAATGGCAGGCTGTGGAATGACACCGTCCCAGTTCGGAACCCAGAGCATCAAGTTCATGACCATTTCTTTGTCAATCAAAGTATCTCTTCGGCACATTTTGTAAGCGCCCGCCAGAGAATCCTGCACGATACCCATGAGAGGTCCATTCTTCTGCGGAGAAACGATGTTGTTAGGCACAAGACAAAGCTCTTTGACTTCGGCACGTGTCTCCTCAGTTTGGGGCACGTGCAAGTTCATTTCATCTCCATCGAAATCGGCGTTGTAGGGTGAGGTCACCGAGAGATTCAGACGAAAGGTAGAGTAAGGCATGACTCGAACTCGATGACCCATCATGGACTCTTTGTGCAACGAAGGCTGACGGTTGAAAATAATGTAGTCTCCATCCATTAAGTGCCGTTCGACTTTCCACCCATATTCCAGAGAAATCTGCGCCGCTCGTCGGTGATGTCTCAAATCGATTCGTGTGCCATCGGCTCGGATAACGTACTTTGCACCAGGATGCTCGTTCGGTCCGTTCTCAACCAGCTGATGCAGCCTGCCAATGTTGTATGGCGTGACTGTTTCGGGGTATGTGAGCGTTCGAGCAATGCTGCGTGGTACACCAACTTCATGAAGCGACAAATTGGCGTCACCGGTGATGACAGTTCGCGCAGAAAAATCGACACGCTTTCCCATCAAATTGCCTCGGAGTCGGCCCTCTTTGCCCTTTAAACGCGCCCTGATGGCCTTCACAGGCCGGCCGCTCTTTTGCAGAGCGCGAGGTTGGCCCGCGATGTCATTGTCCATGTACGTGGCAACGTGATACTGAAGTAGCTCCTCGAAATCCCGGGCAATGTGTTGCGGGGAGCCCTCGCGAATGGCCTGCTTCACGTTACCATTGGCGCGGATGATGTCACCGAGTTTGTAAGTTAAATCATCCTCGTTTCGCATGCCAGTACTGGTACCATCCATCGAGATACTGGGACGCACAGGAGGAGGGGGTACAGGCAAAACTGTGATGATGAGCCACTCAGGTCGAGCGTAGTCCGCGTTCAAGCCCATATGGCGCAGATCTTGTTCAGAAATTCTTTTGAGTATACCAAGAGCCGTTTCGGGTGTGATTGGCGTAGTCTCTTTGCGCTTCGGGCCATCTTCCTGTTCGAGCTCGAAAACTGCCTTCAGTTGTAGAGCAGCCTGTCGAACCTGTGGTTGTACATTGCCACAGCCACCGTGATTCGTTATAACTGGCTTCTTCACAGGCAAAAAGTCAAAGTCGTCATCGTTCTTGTCAGATCGATCTTCATTCTCGCACTTGGTCTTGGTTTTACAGAGAGCCCAGACACGATTGAAGCGAGCCTTAGCATCTCGAATATTGATAGCTGAGGCAAACTCGGCATCGCTCTGGCAATAAGTAGATACGATTGTTAGCAAACTGGTTCAAGCCAAGTGAAAAAAAAGTCGACAGAGAGTCAGGAGAGACCAACGGCATCAACCCGCAACTTGCTGCAGTTGTGGCAGACCATCTCCAAAATCTTTTTGACCTTCCTGATGAAACCAGGATGGTACACTGGTTTAGCCAACTCGATGTGGCCGAAGTGACCAGGACAGTCGCTCATCGTCTGGGTGCATGTCTTGCATTTGAGTCCTCGATCAATGGAGCCCAACAGAGGGTCGTTGAGACCGCCGTCGCGCGGTTTTGTGCGAGTTTCATCCATAGTTTCGGGGTACAGAATGTGGCAAACACTCATGCTTTTGATCTCCTCGGGGGACATTAGGCCAAATTGAATCTCCTCGACCGTCTTGAGCGGCGCACTCGAGAAGGGAGGGTGAAAGTTAGCCATGACTGCGGTTGATCACAGACTTGCGAAGATCCTCGTAATGGGCAATCCGAGTTCGTTGAAGGGAGGCGAGGGTCCCGTTCGAAGCAGAACGCGAAATGCAGTTTCCGCGATACTTTGGATGATCGCGAGATTCGAACCACGCGCCAGAAAAGCGAATAGACGAACAAATGCGTTCAATGGTATCCTGTCCCTTCCTTATTGATGGAAAACTCTTTGGTAGATAACCGGCAGATAGCACTCCGACGCGGCGCTCAAATGTAGCGCTCACCCTGGCCGGCGGCCCAGGAGACGTTCGAGATGTTGTCCGTCGCCACCGCTCCGAAAGTCGTGGATTTCGTCGATAAAAGGATGGCCGTATCGAAAAGCACCCTCGGACGTGCTTTGAAGCGAAGCGCGCGATGCTCGACGCACGTGGGTGATGGATTCGACCTGGTTGGCGGCGATTTGGTCGTAGGTAAGACGTGATCCCAAGAGAGAGCCGGGAAGAATCTACTCGTGTTGGCTGTCTTTGGCGTTCACCGGCAGCAATTTCGCGCTAAACTTATTTAGGAACTGAAGTTGCCCCTGCGCTGAAGAATGGTTGCCTGAGGCTGCCAGCGCGCTGCAAACACCTAACCCATGAGGCCTCTCTTTGTTTTCGTCTGGCTGTTTCCCCAATAACTACGGAATACCTATGTAGGTAACTATGTACTCCGTACATAGGTAATTTGGGTATAGAGCACATTCCGGTATTCAGGAAAATCACATCATTTTCGAGACCTGAGACTGGTGGCGTATTCTAACAAGGCGATCACAACATGCTGCTGCTGTGCATACCTATGTACCTTGTTGCGATGAGCACCTTAGCGAATTGTCCATGATCCGCACCGAACATGAATGCAACCTGTTGATAAATTACTCTATCTAAGAGGCAAACACGAAATGTGCGCCTCCGTTGCGCGTCGGCACACGATTTCGTCAGTTTTGCCTAATCATCTTATGCTTCGCCATGTGTGCGACCCGATGACATACCTACTTTCGCCTTTCACGCTCTTTTGACGTGAGGTAGTCTACGTCGGCTCCCAAGCAAATCAACGAAGCGTCTATCCATACAAGAGGCTCGATGAGTATGTTTACTACAATAGCACTCAAGCAAGGAACAGTCTCTCCGCGACTGTACGCGTCTTACTTTCACCCTCATCATCTCTTCACATGCTCATTTCACGTAGAACGAACTTCAGAATAATCAGCAAACCAGGAGTCAGTGCCTATATTAAATATGCCTGGCCTGCCAAGGCAGTCTGGCTACTTCTTCCTGCCTCTGCCACCCCTACCGTTACCATTTTTCTTGGTAGGTACCGTCTCAACTATACCATCAACTTCGCTTTGGCCTTCACCGGGACTCCTCCGTCGCATAGTGCCGGTAGAAACTGCAACGAATTCGTCCTCGCTATCACTCTCATCCAAGTTGAAGAGAATAGGCATTCGAAAGCTATCGTCATCGTCATCAAATTTGGAAGGATCGAGAGTCAGAACATCGACGTCCTCATCCTCGGCATCGAGTCGTCGCCGATGGATTTCTTCTTGTGCATAAATATCAAACTCGTCTTCCCTCTCGATGTACTCGACATTTTCTTCCACCTCGGCAAAGTCGGGTGCCAGCGCCGACCATTTCTGCGGGCTCACAACCGACCAGATGTAGATGCGGCCAGTTTCTAAGCCACAAGACGCGAGAAGCGCTCTGCCAGGATGCCACTCCAAGACACCTTGCTCTTCTTTAGGGTCTTTGAGCATGCAAACTAAGCTGCCATGGCTGCGCTCCCATACATATAATTCGTGGTTATTGTATGTTGATGCAGCCACATACTCGCCCGTGGCGCTAAAGGTGACGTGATTCCAGGATAGCTTATTGACAACATCCTGGAACTTGTGTTCGAGAGGTAATTGGATCGTATCAAAGTCCAAATCTTCGACGGACAAATTGGGAATTCGAAAAGTACGGATAATGCGGTCTTGTGAGTTGACTAGCAAATCTCGGCCAGAGGCAGTTATTCGTAATGTGGTTATAATGCCAGAGCAGACCTTTTCCGTGTAAATAATTTCGAAGGACTTGGTGTCTATGATATTAATTTTCCCTTTGCTGGTGCCCGAAATGATGTACTCGCCGGTGGCTGTCCAGATAGCAGATGTCGTCTTTTCTTTTGCGTCTTCCTTGGCCTGCTTCTCTTTCAACGCAACGTCGCCATCGGCTTTGGCTCGCTTGGGGACGGAGGGGAGTATATGTTTAATATCGACTGGCTCGCTCATATCGACGAGAACTGGCTGTTCTTCAAATAGCGAGGCGACGAATTGCAAGCTTGAATTTACGATCAGCGTCCCGCGAAATCATCAATAGATTTTGTATGCCTTGTCGGCCGGCAAAGACGTACTGGTTCCATGGATGCAGCTCTGCCATATACGCTGGCGCGCGGAAGCGCACCTCGCGCAATCTCTTGCCGTCCTGGAGATCCCATAGAATGGCCTTCCAGCCCTGGCAGGTAGACAGCAGATATCTGCCACAGCGTGACCAGCTCAGAAACGTGATGTTCTTGCTATGCCCCCTAAGCTTTCTAGCGACGCCCATGGTCTCGAGATCCCAAATCGCTACGGCACCATCGACTCGGCCGGACGCGAGATAATCGCCTTTGCGATTGAAGCGCAACACGGTGGCATGTCCAGATCGTATCGAGTTCGTGATGCCCTCAGGGTAATCCTGCAGTAGGTAGTCGTCGGATAACAGGAGATTCATGGTAGCGCGCCGGTGTGAAGATGCCCAGATGGGCGCACAAGGGGGTCCAGAGACTCGAAGATAGCGATCATGATCCGCCCTTGTTGCGCAAAGGCGTGAAGTGAAGGCACTTCGTTAGTTTAGACGTAGGAAGTCGGGCTTTGTGCGACCATCGCTGATGAAAAATGCAAAGCGAATTGTGCCAAGCCCAGGAAGTCCAAGTGGGACCAAAGATCCGAGCAGGAGGCTGGAGCTCCGAGCTGCAATGTGCATGCAAACCCCACTGAGACGAACTCAGGAACGGATTGACAGACAGCTTCTCACAACCCGGCTTTCTTTCTTTTCTTCTTTTTCTTCTTTTTCTTCTTTTTCGTCATCTTAAGTCGAGACTGTGCTTTGTCTTGTACTGTTCCTTAGAAAACATGGCCAACTCAAAGTAAGCTTAAAATCCGTGTGTCAGCACGCATAGACAGACGGTCGCTCACATGAACCTGCAGGTTCGAGTACGTCCGAAATTTTGAGCAGACAGACTCTCTGCTGCCCAATACCTGGATTGTCGTGCGCATCGATGGACGAGCTTTCACAAAGTACGAGGGCCTATCGGACCGTTTCTCTAGAGAATAAGCCGTGCTTACACGATTCTGAACAGAATGTGTGCCAAGTATGGCTTCGAAAAGCCCAACGACCGTAGAGCGTTGGATCTCATGAACGCTGCTGCCAAGGCTGTGGTGACTGACCTTCCTGAGAGTATAATTGCCTACGGTGTCAGTGACGAGTATAGGTAGGGATTGTCACCTTTTCGATGATCAAAACGCAGAACTCGACTGAATTCTGGGATCAGCTTCGTCTTTCACAAGTCATGTAATTTGTTCGAGCGACGAGCCAGGTAAGATGATCTCATTAACTTTTCAACTTTATGCCTTGTGCACTGCCTCGAGCTTACGAGGTCTGCAGTAAGCTCGTCAGTACAATAGTTTCCACATTCACAGCCAATTACGTCTACTCATGGGGGACGTACTTCCCTGATACGCCCCTCTCCTTTCCGCTACCAACATTTGATGGCCGCGCAGTATGCTATCCAAGCGTCCAAAACCTGCGGGACTATTTGAGCTGGCGTCAGGTAGACTGTGAGTCACATCTTCTTGCTTGCCGGATTTGGTCATATCTGATGCGCAGATGGAGGAAGGCCATATCAACAACTTATACAATACCACCTTCTGGTTGTTGATACAGCTTGGCGGGCTCGATAATAAGGAGGCAGAGAGGACTCTAGCAGTACGTTCTTCCTTTGATAGCCTTTGGCTCTTTCTCAGTACCTGAACAATAGCAGGGGACACTCGCCGCAGATAAGAACGAAATCTTGTTCTCGAGGTTTAACATCAACTACAATAACGAACCGGAAATTTTCAAGAAGGGCAGCGTTATATTTCGAGACGTACGAATATCTGTCTGATGATTTCATCTATTGTCTTATGTGCATGCTAATGAAGTGTACATTGACAGTATGAGTTGGTCGATGCTGAACGACACGCAGCAGCACTTGAAATGGATGACCTGGCTGAGCCAGTGCAGCAGTCTAAAACCCAATCGGAAAGAGACAGAAAGAAAAGGGCAAAGGCAAGGATCGTGGTAGAGCATACGGACATCATAAAAGATGAGTTTTGGAATCGACGGCCATGGATCTTATCGAATAAACCTGGCCAAGCACCCAAAAACTCCTAGAGTCATAGAGCCATAAAGTCAAGGGGCCATATGGCATAGAGTCATAAAATCATGTAGCCACAGGGCCACGAATATAGATGGGAGTGGTATAAGATGGAAGTGGTATATTACTCGCACCACCAGGGCGAGAATTAGACAGCAGCGTAACAACTCGACGATTTGCGGTCCACACTGCCGAGCTTCAACATACATATCTGCGACACAAGGTTTCGAACATCAGCTTTCGAACGTCAGCAACGGCCAACGGGTGAGCGGCGAAATCCGGAAAATTGGCCGACGTCATGTCTTACTCTCTATTGCCATCGGGCAACTCAGATCCATTATCCGTTGATTTGTACTGTCCAACGACAACATTGGTTGGTATTGGGAAGTCCTTCTGCAACTGCCTCCGCCCCCACACGGCGCGACTCTCCGCACAGTACCTGTCATATGTGTGATGTGTGCCTTTGGTCGTCTATCAATCGGCGGCTGACGCCGTATGCGACTAAAAATCGAAGCTATTTAAACAGGCATGCCTAATTTTACTATTGGGTTCACAACTCCTTCCATCATCAAATCGGAATGGTTGTTCTACCGTGTCAGGCAGACAGTGACGCCGCCGAGTTTTCTTCGCCGCCGATTCCAGAGCGCAAGAAACGATGGGCTGCCAAAGTCAAAACGGGATGTGCTACTTGCCGGTACGTACAAATGTCTCTGCAGGGAGAGGAGAACGGAAGGGGGGGGGGCGAAGCGAAGACACCATTAGTCCACAAGACGCCTGCTTACGTGGTGCTTGACGGTAATTTCTGACGAGTGACGAGAATCAACCCACAGAGCTCGCCGTGTCAAATGTGATGAAGCGAAACCGAGTTGCAGGCGATGTGTGTCGGTAGGACGCCATTGCGGAGGCTATTCCCGCTCACTCACTGCGCCGACGACGACATCGACATCGCCGATTTTACTCCCGAGCAAGCTCTCGGCCTTACCGATTTACAGTCACTCCAGCAAAGAAGAGGAGTATATGTTTCATCTACTCTGCACGGAGGCCACTGTCAAGATATCCGGCGGGTTTGATCTCAGTTTCTGGACCATCGATGTACCCAGAGCCACGCGAGCCTATCCGGCAATTTGGCATGCCAGCGCCTCTCTGACCGCCATGTACAAGTATATTCAGCACCAAGACAGTTTGATTGAAAAAGAGAAACTGTACAAATTCTCATTGGCACAATACAACAAGTCGATACGGAATATTCTCTCCATCAAACCGAATCTGGCCGAGCTGAGCTACTACGCGCAAGAGACTCTTCTTTTCGCCAGTGTTCTCTTCACCAGCATCTGTATTCTGCAAGGGGACCAGGAAAAGGCCAAAGTACACGTAGACAGAGGCATTGAACTATTTAACTACCTCAGGTTCTGGGAGCATTTCACCAAGCTGCCAAACCCTGATGACGTATCTACAGTCCATTCGCTCGTGGCACTATTCACCCGATTCGAGCTCGAATCATCATTTTCCGTACCGCCCAAGCCATTCTGGCAAACCATCTCCTTTGACAAGCGACAAGCTCCTGTGGTGTTCACCTCGGCAACAGAGGCGTACTACGAGCAGCAGCAACTGTTAAATAACCTGATTAAAGTGTATCGCACCGAAGTGGCCCAACATCTCAAAGGAAACATCTCTCACCCGTCACAGAAGCGCCTAGCGTATCGCTACCAATACCGTCGCTGGAAAACCCGGTTTGAAAAACTCAAAGACGTGGATCATCGAGCCAAGCTCATCCTGCAAATGTACGCGCTCGCCATTGAGATCATTTTATACGTGAATTCTGCTGCGGCTGAACTGGGTTGGGATCGATACACGTATACGTTTCGACGAATCTTGACACTGGCAAAGGAGCTGTTTGCACTAGAAACGGCGCCGAACGCCGACAACAAGAGTGCCGCTACGTTCTTTTCATTTTCCCCCGTATCGTGCCATCATTGCTTGGGCATTGGTGTCTTGTGCCGCGACGGCCCGTTGCGGCGCAAGACTATCGAGCTTCTGAAGCAGTGGCCTCTGAGGGACAACATGGTGAACTACAAGATTGAGGCCTCGATTCTGGAAGCAATCACGATCTACGAAGAGTCGCACACCAGGAAGAAGCTTCCGTGCAGTGAATGCGAGAGTACCCCGGCCACACGTATATGTGGCCCTCACAGGATTCTCTATCGCGACATGGAACCGAATGGGGAAGGGAAAGGCAAGCTTCGCATGACGACTGTTGATGACGTTCGACATGGCCGGTGTGGGAAAGTTGTCGACATAGCGTGGGGATGACCAGCGTAGCTTGTAAGTTATGTGTCTATAGTCTAGTTCTGAGATGTTGCGCAAAAGTGTTCAGGATGGCAAATTATTGCGCGTTATGTAGATACTGCTCTTGTACAGTGTACTCCGTACAGTAAGCCTTTCGACTCGTATACTCTGCTTCAAGGAGCTTGAGCTATAACCCTTCTATCCATCCCAGAGCCGCATCATTCTTTGGAAACAAAAGGTGCCCATGTGTGCCCAATGAAGAGCCTGCAGCACAAACAGCAATAACAATAGGTACCTAGGTAGGTTGCGACCACTTACTCAGTTGAGAAGAAGCAACCATATGCAAGTCCCCAATCCGCTTCGCAACATAATCCAACGGATAGATGCGCTCAACGACTGAAAACGCCATGCCATGCCATGCCATGCCACCCCAGAAGTAAAATGGTTCGCAGAATTTGAAAAGGGACCATCAAAAAGCAATGCCAAATGCAGATATAGACCGCGAAACAACTGACAAGACCCAATACACCGAGAAGAATGGAGATTTAACACGAAGCCGCTTTTCTTGCATGATCTCGCCGCCGCGCCTCCTTCTTTGCCCTCCTCTCTTCTTTCGTCTTTCTCCTCTCCAACTTACGCGCTAATTTATCTTCGGGATGCCGGCTTTTTTCGGCAGCTCTTGTCGCCCTCCGTTGCTCTTTTGTTTGCTCCTGCGTGACTGGCCGTGAGGGAGGCTGCTTTTTTTCTTCGTCCTCCTGCTTTTGCCTCTTTGCTCCCTTTTTGGCGCGCTTCTCCTCCTTTGCTTTTCTTCGGGCTGCTTTTTGTTCTGCTTTCGCGTTCGCTTCCGCGGTGTCCTCTTTTGAGCTGCGTGATTTGTTGGATGTCGTCTTGCTCTTCGTCTTGTCCTTTATCTTTTCCCTCATCTTATCCTTCTTCTTTGCCCTCGATTTATCCTTCGTCTTGTCCTTGGTATTTTTCGTCTTCGTTCCCTTCTTTTTCAACGGTTTATCATTGTCAGGATCGCTGCTCGTCGGGGCTGTCTCGTCACCCAGGGTGTCGGCGTCCGACGACGAAGAAGAGGAACAAAAATCGGAGTCATCACAATTGCTCTCTATCTTCCGTGTGGTCCCTTCTAAAAAGCCACCGCGCACAAAGAATGCATAGAGTGAGTATTTGCCCAGCGATCCCCTTTGAGCAGCATTTAGTTTGCCCGTCGAGACGGTCTGTGTGATCTTGCCCTCTTTGGTAGTTTCCAGTCCCTTCAACTGTTCGTCAAAGGCATTCATCCACCATTGATCGCTGGTGAAGTGGCTTGTTGTACCTAAGCCCTTAGTGTTGTCTTTGCGATTGAGTAGAAGCGGTTTGGAGAGGCCGATGGAGTCGTCGGTTTTGTGGAGGGAGTGGCCTTTGCCTCGCCAGCCTTGGGATTGGAGGAGGGCGCTGGCGTCCATGGCTGCGTGCGTCGCTTTTATGTCTTCTTCCCTTCCTCAATCGTCTCCCGTGATTTTATCTTCGTCTTCTTTGTCTCGCTGGCATGCGTTCTCTCGGAAGGTTGCGCTAGCTCCAGGACTTGTGATTTTTTTATGTACTACATTTTACACTTATCGCATCTTGGGTGGGGCCATCCGCGATAGGCTGACCAGGCCCTGGCAGGTGGCGGGCCGTCGGGACCGCGGCAGCAAACAGTGGGGCCTCGTCCGTCTGATCCGCGTCTTGGATCCACGAGCTGATAACTTCGAGCTTCAAGTTGGCCATCCTCAAACGACAGGCATGTGCATCGTCTATGCCGCCTTCATGTTGTGGAATATCGCGTAAGAGGATCTGTGCCAGTTTTGGAATCCCAGCGTCTACGGAGCATCGTGGAACAAGCGGCTGTCGACTCTCGTCACCGTTGCATCAGATACTCAACCGGCCGCAGGAAGATTGCGGCTTCCAAGATACATATGACGTAACTCAGCCAGGAACGGCTTCGAACCAAAAGCTCCACCGCCAAGGCAGACTTACGTCCCCTCCAGAGTCCAGACTGGTTCCTCGACCAAACTTCCGACTCTTCCATTGAAGTTTCACATTGTACGACGAGCTCATGAGCTGAGTTGACACCCTCAAGCCCGTTCGTTCACTTCCCGTGTCTCTGCCACTATGGCTCCTCTCTGCGCGGACCCGCGCCAGGTCGTCATCGCCCTCGAACCGGCCACTCGAGCTGCCCTACTCAAGCTCATCGAAGAGATTACTGCCTTTATGACATTCCAACTCATTAATCCACCCGATGAGCTTGGCTCGCTCACAGACGACGAGAATAACGGCAACAACGACGTCGATAACATCAGCAATGACAGTCGCAAAGACCAAGCATCTCCCGACTCATCGCCTCATACCCCCGATCGTCCAGACCCGGATACAAACTCCAAACTCACGAAGAAACCGTCACAGTTCGTTGTCGCGCAGCCCAGCGGTAAAGCCGCGCGGAAGATCGAGCAAATTCAAGAATCCGCCATGATGCACATGCAAGAATGGAAAAACGAGTTTCTTCCTAGACTCCAAGAGATCATGCGTGTCGAAGATAATTCCAAGATCAAAGAGGAGCGCAAAGCCCGCAGAGAAGGCCTGGACGAGAAGAACCACGACACAACAGAGGAAGAGGATCACGTCCTCAACTTCGGCAACGTGCCAATAGACAGGGCGCAAGACGTGGCATCGCTGCAGAAGCTCTATCACCCCATCCCCAACACGCTGACAGCCATGCCACCGCGAGATAGGAGAGAGGTCATCAGCTGCGTGTTGCTACTACTTCTCTCGACCGGCAAATACTCGGCGCACTCCAGAGTGATGGTATTGCACCTGGCGTCCGCCTTGGAAGTGCCCCAGACATTTGTGAATACGGAAGAGGCCGAGATTGCCCACTCGCTCATAGAGTCGTCTAACGCAGACAAAGATACGAAGGAGGCCATGTCTGCTGAATCGGAGGCCGAGAGTCGCCGACAGAAGAACAAGTTTAGTCGCTTCTGGAAGGTTGGTCTCGCTTCCGTGGCCGGCGCGACTGTCATTGGCGTCACGGGCGGATTGGCTGCGCCACTGGTCGCGGGTGCATTTGGAGCTATCATGGGTGGTGTTGGACTTGGGGGAGTCGCTAGTTTTTTGGGAGTTTTTTGGATGAACGGTGCTCTGGTTGGCGCCTTATTCGGGGCATATGGCGCGAAGATGACTGTCAGTACTCCCGATGTTTTCCATTTCACCAGTGGTTCTATCTGCCTGCTCAATTCTTTACCCTGATATGCAAACACACATGACAGATCATGCTCTCGCTCAGCTAACACTACTTGACGGTCTAGGGAGAACTCATGGACAAATACGCCAAAGAAGTAGAAGACTTCAAATTCATCCCTCTCGAACCAGAATCAGGTCCAGAATCCAAGCCCTCGTCTGCGGACGGTGCGTCCGAGACACCCAAAGACAAGGCTGAGACTCAAAGTCAAGAAAACCGTCGTCTTCGCGTGACGATAGGCATCAATGGCTGGCTCAACTCAGAAGACGACATCACCAAACCCTGGCGGGCACTAGACTCAGCCTCGGAAGTCTTTGCCCTCCGGTATGAAATGAAGACGCTCCTTAGTCTCGGCACCGCGCTGCAATACCTTGTCTCTTCCTTTGCCTGGAAAACGCTCAAAGTCGAGATCATCAAGCGTACTGTGCTCGCGACCCTCTTCGCCGCTCTCTGGCCTATCCATATTATCGCCGCCGCCTCCAACATCGATAACCCCTTCAGCCGCGCAAGCAACCGCTCCAAAAAGGCCGGCCAGCTTCTCGCCGACGCACTCATCAATAAGGTGCAAGGCGAGCGGCCCGTCACTCTCGTCGGCTACTCCCTCGGCGCCACAGCCATCCACGCCTGTCTCCAAGCCCTTGCCGACCGGCAAGCCTTTGGCCTCGTCGAAAGCGTCGTCATCATCGGTACGCCAGCCCCTTCTCACGCGCCTCACTGGCGCACTCTACGCTGCGTCGTCTCGGGCCCCATCTTCAACGTGTATTCCGAAAACGACATGGTTCTCGGCTTTGTATATCGCATGCACAGTCTTGCTCTCGGCGTGGCGGGTCTCCAGGCCATAGAAAACGTCAACGGCCTGCATAATCTTGATCTCAGCGAGCGGGTGAGTGGTCATTTGCGCTATCCATCCATCACAGGCGAAATCCTGAAGGAGTGCGGGTTCCTTGGTGTTCGTGCCAGCGGTGAGATTGAAAAGGACGACGTCATCAAGATGAAGGAGGAGCATGCTGAGGGCAATTTGGTTGATTTGGAGGCTGCGGCCGGCAAGGAGGACGCCAAGCAAGATAAAGAATCCGAGATCACTCAGGACCTGAAAGGCTTGTCTGTCTCATCAACTGGGGAGGCAAAGTATGGAAACGGTGGGCCTACGCTTCCCGCTCGGGGTGGTCAGAAAGCCTCATAAGGTGCCTCAGGACCGGATAACAGTGGGAATAGATTCTGGGGACATTGTTCTTGATGACGATCGGAAAGCTCGCCGTGATGAGGTTGAAGGAAGGGTTCGTCGTTGCCGGAGGCCAGCCGCCCGGGATAATGCGGTTTTGATAGAGTCTCTGATGTATGTTTCAGAAACTTATATTGCTGGCAATTGTGGGATCAGGATGGACATCGCTCAACCAAAAGCGCAATTCGGTACAAACTATCTGCCACATCTCAATCAACAACTGACTGCTATGTATGTATTGCACCACGCAATTGAGTAAAAGGCTAGCCGACACACTTGCATGATCACAAACTCATTGAGCATACCTATCTATATACGATTGAAACCAAATACTGTGAGGTTGTTTAGGGCGGGATGTGCAGCATAAAGGCATGTGATTTTACTACTCCGTAAACAGTGTATGTAAAAGGTAACGCTCTGTTTCCCTTCTCGTGCCGTACGATTTTCTACTATGAAGCAAAATTACGGTATAAATGTTTTTAGGATAATCCATTTGATGTACATATAAAGAAGGGCCTACATATCTACTGTCACGGCTGCAATAGACGCGCTGGTCTTAGTCCTGGCTGCCCTTATCTCCCCTTGTCCCGGTCATCCATCCAGATCCACAGTCTGTGAGGCCCAGGGCCGTCACACTACCCCCTTCCAAAAACCTCGAAATCGAAGATATCGAGGGAGTTTCCACTCTGTTTTCGTATGTCAACTGGTCATGTGCGGATGGACATCATCCAGAACCTAAACGTGCCGTTGCATTCTGCCATTCCTTCCTTCACCGGCGGCTCTGTTATCGTCAGGATGCTCTCCCACTTCCTCGTCGGCTGCCGCTGCTCTGATCCAATCATCGAGTCTCATTGGAGGTCCGGGAGCTTCCCCATGTCGCTCGTGGAAATCGGGCAAAACCATCGCCGAGTTTTTAACATTATCTGCCGGGTACCACGTATCGTCGGGATCGCAACCTTTCCACGACACTTGGTATTGTAGCGTCTTGTTCCGACCCGTGAGGCGTGACTTGAGGACTCTCTCGACTTCCCATTCGGGTTCTCCGTTAATTTCTTCCGGCTCCGCCGGAGCCTCAATTTGTTGCGGTAACAGGTCATCGGCGGCCTTTCTCAAGCGGTCTGCGTGGAACAGATTTGTCATGCGGTAGCCATCCGGGAGGTCCAGTACGAAACTGTAGCCCCGTTCTTCCGTGATCGCAAACGGGCCAACCCACTGTGATTCCAGTCTTGTTGTGGACTACGAAGAGTTCACCGAAGATGTCAGCCGAGCAGCATATGCCAAGCAACGAGCTAACGAGCAACGAAGCCACGAACAACGCCGAAAGGGTCGTTCATCACCGACGGGCAGGAAGCGCAAGGGAAGTCGCTTCTTGGTCCCCGAACGCAGAACCAAGGGCGAGGATACCCCAGTCACGTCCTCGTCAGCCGGCAGAGCGTTGATAGAGGACGAGAAGAGGATCCATTTCGACGCAAATCGTCCACAACACACGACACGATCAGTGCCAATGCCGACCCGCATATGTGGATCTCCCCGGGCAGCATCTACTAACTAATCCGCCCGTCAGCCCGATACGGCTAAACATCGGTCGTAGCCTCTAGGCGCTGTCATTCCTGCCGCGAAGCTGCTTACCTACACTTCGTCATCACAAGACAAAACGTTCCATTCTGTCCCTGAATTGGTCTGGTCGCGCGATCAACCTCCAGACGAACGACCGAACGACCGATTTCTTCCCCCATCTCACGCGCATCGCCCCGCCGCAACGAAACGCCGCTCGGCCGCAGCTCTTGACCCTTCTCGTCGGAGCTTGGAGAACTCGCAGGTACACATCTCCACAACCGACGGCACCCTCGGCGACACACATCTTCGCGCGATCCCGCCCTTTCTTTACTTGGTTTCCGTCCCCGTTGTCCCAACATCAGATTGGGCACAGGCATCATGGATCAGCGAGAGCTCGAGTCCCGCGTCAAGGCGCTGACGAAGTCGGTTGCTGCGAACGAAGCGCCCGATAATGCTATCAAGATATTGGAATTGTTGAAGAAGGATGCAAGGCCTACAGAGGAGATGCTGAGGGTAAGCTTTGTTTATCTAGCTTGACCTTTCTGAAAGTACCGGACTGGGCGGGCACAAATCGTGATCAATATGACGATGGTAGAAATCTACTTTGCGCAGCACTTGGCCTTTCGTTGAGTTGCGCGGGGGGAGAAGATGAGACAGAAGGAGAAGAAGAAAGGCAGAAAGAGCAACGGAAGGAATACAGATCCAAAAATGAACGTCTTGCTGATGACGACCTTTAGGCCACCAAAGCAGGCGTCTTTGTCGGAAGGCTACGCGCCAACCCTAACAAGGAAATCGCTCGAGCTGCCTCCGACCTTGTTGTTAAGTGGAAGAAGTTCGTCGAGGCAGAGAAGAAGCAAAGGTCAAAACTGGGCTCTCCATCATCCGGCGCTACATCATCGCCCGCTCCAACCCCTGCCTCAGCCAACGGCGTCAGCAACGGAACAGCCGCAGCAGGACCTAAGAAGACCTTTACGGGCAATCCCGAAACACGCCGACACGAGACCGAGGGCGTCGACATCCAGCGCACGGCATCCAAGGTACGCAACTCGTGCATAGGCCTCATCTACAACGGCATCGCGTACCTCAGCAGCGAGTCCTCCAGCGACATCATCGGCCGAGCCGTGGCAGTCGAGCAGGCCGTCTTTGCGCACTTCAAGCACGACGAATCAGCAGACTACAAGAAAAAGATCCGATCCCTATTTGCCAACCTCAAGAACAAGTCCAACAGTGCGCTCCGGGCGCGCGTCTTCTCCGGGGAGATTTCGGCGCAAAAGTTCGCCACCATGACGGACGATGAGCTCAAGAGTGAGGAGCAGCGCAAGATGGATGCGGAGCTGGAAAAGGAGAATATGAAAAAGGCGCAGGTTCCGCAGGAGCAGAAGAGTATCAGTGATAGCTTGCAGTGTGGGCGGTGCAAGTTGAAGAAGGTCAGCTATACGCAGGCGCAGACGAGGAGTGCGGATGAGCCTATGACGACGTTCTGCGAGTGTATGAACTGCGGACATCGATGGAAGGTATTTTCTCCCTTTTTGATCCTTACTCCCTGTTCTCTGAAGGGAAACCTCCGACCCCTCTCTGTTGTTTATCGGGCGGATGAATGAAGTGAAAGCTAACTTGAAGTCTCAGTTCTCTTGAACGATGAGGATAGGTCTGCTTGTGATTGTACGCTATGATACCATGGGGGAGGAGCTGAAGCCGATGAAGAGACGCGAGCGTAGCGAGAGCGGGCGATATCGCTTGGGAGAACAATGATTGCTTTTGTGGAGCGCGATTCGGAGATTGAACGAAGGGAGAGCAAGGAGGTAAGCCGTCCGCATTTCATATCCGTATACAGGGGTTTAGAGTTTAGATGTCTATTATGTTTTTCTCTATTTTTTTCCTTTGTTTTTCTTTTTAGCTAGGTAGGTATCCTTGGATCTTCAGGCGCATCGTTTGAATCGTTGCAAGGGGGCCTGGAGTAATGCAATACTTGGGTGGGAGTTTCAGACAGGAAGTTTGGAAGCTGGCTTGGCAAGAGGAGGAGCTGAACACGAAGGACTTGCTGGAACAGACAGCCCAAACGCCAAGCTATGATGACGTGGCTTGGGGGTCCATTATGTACCTGCTGTAACCTGCATGAACCAGTGGGGGTTGTAGGGGAGGGGCTTTTCGGAGTTTCATGCAAATCATGCATTCAGAGGGCTGATCTGCGTTGGTCTTGGTGTGGGATCTGTGGATAGATCTCGATGGCGAGATGGGCATGTGAGGGCGAAGAGGAGGGGCCATTCGACGAGCAGGTGACAGCAAGTGATGCTTACAGCATTACGTATGTGTGTACACAAATTTTGCTATGCAAAGTCTTACAGCCTACCTACTCATTTCGTAAATCTGTGCACAAGCTCTCCACGTTTCTATCCGGCCCGTGATGCTCAGAGACCTCTACAGAGGTGAAGGGGTATTCTATGCAGGACCAAGAGGCAGGTGAAGGATATTGTATCCAGATTGGATGAACAGGAGGATGCTAGGAAACGTCATGACGCGGTCGATGGCTCAGGAATCCCCAATTCGACAAAAAGATTCGTCGCCTCATCCTCTCCTGCCAAGCCGATTTCATTGATCCTCTTCCAGAACTTACTCAAGTGTCGGGACCCCGGGTCACACAGAATCGTCACCACCCTGCTCCCCTTGGGCAAGCTCATAGCTGTCATTACCGCCGCAACGCAGTTCACAGAGCTGCTGCTTCCTACGAAGATGCCGTCCTTCTCGACCAGCCATCTCGCCATGCGACAGGCTTGCGCATCAGTGACCTTGACAGCATCGTCAATAAGGTCGCGGCCGGCCTCAAAGTTCTGCGTGATGCGGTTGATGCCGATGCCTTCCACCAGAGAATCGACCTGCTGTCGGCGGCGGGTGCCCTCCCTCTCCGTCGGGGAGTACATGACGCCGTGCTTGATCTTGTTGTAAAGACCACTGCCCTGGGGGTCTGCGAGTACAATCTTGACTGCGGCAGCGGCAGCAGCAGCAGAAGCAGCACCGGTCCGCGCGTTCGCATCCATTCTTGACTTCAGGTATACAGCCACGCCGGAAATGGTCCCGCCCGTGCCGGCGCCGGCCACAAAGGCATCGAGACGGCCAGCCGTCTGCGTCCAGATCTCGGGTCCTGTCGTGGTGAGATGTGCATGCCAGTTAGCCTCGCTCTCAAACTGATTCGCAAAGAAGCCTTGGCTGCCATTCGTGGCATGTTCGGTGTGCTGTTCGGCCCGCCGCCGGGCTAGGTTGACGAAATGGTTGGGGCTGGTGATGGGCGCGACGGCGACTCGCTCTACCGTGGCGCCGAGATTATGCAGCAGGTCTGACTTTTCCATTGCCTGGTCATCGGGCATGCAGATGTGGGCGTGGTAGCCCTTTGCGCGCGCCAGTGTGGCCAGCGAGATGCCGGTGCTGCCCACGGTGCCCTCGTAGATGGTGTCGCCGCGATGAGGAACAAGGAGACCGGTCCTCTCGGCCTCGCAAATCATGTTGAGTGCTACACGGTCCTTGGGGCTGTTGCCCGCGCCATTGAGGAACTCGGCTTTGGCGAGGATGACTCTGCCTGTTGCTTTGGACAGGGACTGGATCTCGATGAGAGGCGTGTTGCCGATACAGGACTCTATGCCTTCTCCGAGAGGTGGCGCTGAGCCTGCTTGGGATGCTTGGGAGCGCGAGCGCTGCGACTCATGGTCTTCGAGTTTGAGGAGGGGCGGGCCGAGAAGGCTATTGTTTCTTGTGTCGACTGACGGCGACTCGCGAGGGAAACGGCGCGCCTGCTGGTAGCGGTATTCCAAGTCGGGGTATAAATCTTTGAAGCCGAGGGTGAGTAAGATGCCGGCCGTGAAGGCCAAAGCCACGGCGGCAGAGCCGTATGCCTTGGGATGGTCGCTCAGAGACATGGTGACATTTTCAGCTCAGAAGCTAAATGCTGGAGAATCAAGCAGGGCAGCTGATGAGCCCATGCATGCATTTCCTGTCCAGACGCGCGTGAATCTTGTCGTGTCGTCTCGCGACCATAGTTATTCGTTAGGTACATGAAGTTGTGTCTGCACCGCCATCCAATCCTGGCCCAAGGAATCTGCTCATCGCCCCACTCTCTCATTCAGAGCTCCACGTCCCGAAACGGTCCAGACTCCAAGGCCGTCGAGAAGGCAACCCATCGCGAGCTTCATCACTCCGAGCTCTCGTCCTCTTTTGCCTCGACCGGCGCCAGCGCCATGGACTCTTCCATCGTGGCTCAGCTTTTCCGGCAGCTGTTTCGAATCCGACCGGCCGGATGCCGCTCTCGGCTGCACGAATGGCGTCCTGCGTCGACTGCTTCTCGCCATTTCCAACGGCAGCGCCCGCAACAGGCATGCTCATACACCACGCGAGCTCCGCGGCCCTCTCTAGACCGTGGCATGAAATCCAACGAGAGTCGGTGGCAGCAACGGACGAACCTGATGCCCGAGGACCGAAGGGACGAGTTTGCGCAGTACCCGAACATCTCCATGGCGGAGCTGCAGATGCGCAAGGAGCGGCCGCGCAAGGTCAAGATGCTGCTCCGGGATTTCATCGACGGTATGCAGATATTTTTGCTGTGAACTAGGCATTCTCTGGATCTCTTTCAGCTTGCTTGCTACTCTGAGAACGGCTCGCCCAAAGTAAATGAACGATTGGCTGACGACGGCACTAGATAGCTTGTATAATCCCCATTACGGCTACTTCTCCAAGCAGGCCGTCATCTTCAGCCCCGACGAGCCCTTTGACTTCAATTCCATGCGCGATGACATCGACTTCCAAGCCGAGCTGGGCCGCCGGTACACAGAACTCGAAGACCTCCTCGACGATAAGGAAGGTGAAAACCCAGCTCGCCAGATATGGCACACGCCAACGGAGCTCTTCCGCCCCTTTTACGGCGAGGCCATTGCCCGCTACCTGGTCGCCAACTACCACCTGACGACATTTCCCTACGATGATCTACTCATCTACGAAATGGGCGCCGGTCGCGGCACGCTGATGCTCAATATCCTGGACTACATCCGCGAAGCCGATCCGCAGGTCTACGCCCGCACGCGCTACAACATCATTGAGATCTCGTCCAATCTCGCAGATCTGCAGAGCCAGCGCTTGCTCGCTACGGCTGAGTCGCGCGGCCACATAGACAAGGTCAGCATTGTGAATCGCTCCATCTTCGAATGGGACCAGTACGTGCCGTCGCCGTGCTTCTTCCTCGCCATGGAGGTCTTTGATAATTTCTCCCACGATGGTATACGCTATGATATGGCCACCGAGGAGCCCCTCCAGGAACACGTTGTCGTGGATGAAATTGGCGACTTGTATGAATTCTACGTGCGGGATCTAGATCCCGTGGCAGCGCGCTTCTTCCGCGTGCGCCATGCCGCGACGGGGGGCCAGTATCGTCGTCCGTTTTTGAGAAACCCCGCGCTGCGGTATCTGTCGTCGAGGATGCCGTTTGCGTCGAACCTGTCCGACATTGAGTATATTCCCACGCGGCTGATGCAGTTCTTTGACGTGCTGGAAAAGTATTTCCCTGGCCACCGCCTTGTGACGTCTGATTTCGACTGGCTTCCCGATACGGTCAAGGGGTTGAATGCGCCAGTTGTGCAGACGAGGTATCTCAGGAAAATGGTGCCCGTGACGACTCCATTGGTATGTGCTTCCGCGATTCTTGCGCGACATGCATGAATCACAATATCTCTCCGGCTTCTGGTTCTTGTGTCCCCCTTTTTTTTGGTCCCTCGTCTCTCGCAAGTCCCTTGCTAACGTCTCTTTCGGTACAGGTCCATCAGGGCTACTTTGACATCCTCTTCCCCACAGACTTTCGTGTCACGGAAGCCATGTACCGCGCCATTACCGGCAAGCTCAGCCGTGTCATGTCCCACGGGGACTTCTTGCGTCGCTGGTCCTACGCGGAGGACACGGAGACGCGCAGCGGCGACAACCCCCTGTTGTCGTACTACAATAATGCTAGTGTTCTTGTGACAGTGTGATGGGTTTTGAGATGCTGGATAATGGTGTGGAAATGTAGGCGACGGTTCAGGAGTGCGCAGGTGGAAAGAGAAGAAGTAAGTGTATTAGTGCTGAGTTGGCTTATTCATACTACATAGTTAGCGATGAGTGCCCGCACAGAATTAGCAGGGAGTAGTACCCCAGGTGGCAACAAGTGAAGCGTAAGCGTATTGGTGATCATATTAGCTCGTGATGTACTCGCTGGCGATGACTTGAAACTTTGCGGCCAGACCAAATGTACAAGTACATACATGGGTAGAGTAGAGGCTCGTGTATGTATCAATGCTTGCATAAGCCCAGCTTGAAGGGCCAAATATGCTCGTTCAAAGCAAACGAGTGCATCGACTTACACCTACATACATACATATGTACTAGGTACATAGCTTTGAATCCCTGCCCCCCAAATCCCTGCCCATAACAGAAAGGGACCTACATAGTTACCTACCTACCTACACTGAAGGGGAAGTGTGCAACTGTACCTATGTAGTCTATCGGGTTAGGGGCAGAGAATGTGTTCCGTTCCATGCCTGCATTTTGGCCATCATCTACAACAAACAGACAGACAGACAGACAGACAGCACTGCCCCGCGCCGCAAACCTTTCACAAAACAGACCTAAGGCGTAGAATCTCATGACGCTGGTGTTCTCGCGCGAGTAAGCACCAGCTTACCGTCATGTCATTCCATGAGCGGATATCATGCCAGTCCGTAAGTGAGAAGTGCCATCTGAGAGAACGTCCAGCACAGATACAGTAACCCAATATGTTGCCTCGCAACAATAACTCATCATCTGCAAACAAACTGAATTCATCAGTCTAAACGACTCATCTACACTCTGCCTGCATACATGGTATATTTTTACTTCGCCCTTCCGCAGAAGTTAAACCCTCATAAGATCACATGAAAACCGTAAATTCAAACAGGAGTATGCCTCCTAGTAGAGCTTCTTCTTCTTCTACAGCTTCTCCTCCAGCCACTTCCTCGCCTGCTCGACCGCCTCATCCATCTTATCAGGGTGCGTGCCCTGGCCCTGCCGCGTGGGCTCCTTGCCGCCGGAGCGACCCCCTACGATATCGGAGACGACAGACGCCCATTTCTCAGCGGTGATGCCTTTGGAGGAGAGGGACTAAAAGGGAAAGGAAAAAAAAAGGTCAGCTGTGTGCTTGTAAAAGTAGTCAAGGAGGGAAAAGGGGGAGAAAAGAAAAAGCAAAAAGGAAAAAAAGAAACCTACCGAGCCAACATAAACCCCATGCACCAACCCCCCCTCCTCCTCTCCTCCCCCAAAAACATACACCGACTTAGTCTTATCCTTGGCCTGCACATACTTAAACACCTCCGTCAAAGCCTTGGCATTCGCCCCGATAGGCAACCTCCCCACAAAGTACTCGGCCCCCTCATTCTTCTCAAAATGCTCCACCACACAAGCCACCGCCGCCGCCGCCTCTGCCTTCTGCCGCTTCTTCTGCTCGGCCACCACCGCCGCAGCCGTCTTCTGGAACCGCGTGTTCAGCTGGTCCTTTGTCAGCGTGGAGATGACAAGCTGGCTAAGCTGCTGCGATAGGAGCTTGATCTGGGCATCCTTGGCGGGGCCAAAGGGCATAGCGTCCAGGGCGTCGAGTTTGTGGGAGAACTCGACGGCATCACGTTGGACGCGGTGGGCGGCTTCTCCCGTGTAGGCAATGATGCGGCGGATGCCCTTGGCGATGCCGCTTTCTTCAACGAGGATGAGGTCCTTGATGAGGCCGGTGTGTTCGACGTGGGTGCCGCCGCAGAATTCGACGCTGTATTGGCGCCATTCAGGCTTTTTGGGGTCGCTGAGCATGGTGTCAATATCCATGCCGACGGAGACGACGCGTACGGGGTTGGGGTATGTTTCGCCAAAGACGGCGCGAACGCCTTCGATTTCGCGCGCGAGATCGAGATCTACGTCCTTGGCGTAGATTTTGGCGTTGCGGCGGATATACGCGTTGCTGAGGTCTTCGACTTTACGGAGCTCGTCGAGCTTGACTTGCGTCTTGTGGGAAAAGTCGAATCGGAGCTTCTCGTTGTCGACGAGGGAGCCCTTTTGGTTGACGTCGTCGCCGAGGACCTCGCGAAGGGCGTGATTCAGGACGTGTGTGCCGGAGTGGTTGTTGCGGATGGGGGAGCGGCGGAGCTCATCGTACTCGCAGATGACTTGGTCGCCCGCCGAGAGCGCACCGTATTCCAGGTAGCCGCTGTGGAGGATGAAGCCGCCGTAGTTTTGCACGTCCATAACCCGGAACTCGGCGACATCGTCAATGATGATGCGTCCCGTATCGGCGACTTGGCCACCTGACTCGGCATAAAAGTTGGTCTTGTCCAGTAAAAGGCCCATGGCAGACTTTTCGGGAAGGTCCTTGGTGGACTTGTGGAAGGCCTTTCCATCAAAGACGAGCTGGACCTTGCTCTGGCTGTCGCCCTTGGCAAACTTGGCTTCGTCGTCGGTTCGGGGCACCTCTTGCTGCTCAAGCTGGGCGATTTGGTGCACGTCGAGCTTGGCAAACGTGTCGACGGAGGCCTTGACGGCCTTGCTAGCCTCGCGAGCCTTCTCCTTGGCAATGTTGACTTCGTTCTCGTCAATCTCCAGTCCGCGCTCCTCAGCCATGATCTGCGTCAGGTCGACCGGAAAGCCAAAGGTGTCGTATAGTCGCCAGACAACGTCGCCGTCGAGCTTCTTAACGCCCTCTTTGGTAGCCTTGGCGGCGTACTTTTCGAATTGCGCCTCTCCGCGATCCAGCGTTCGCGCAAAAGCCTCTTCCTCTTCGTCCAGGATTTCCTTGATGTCCTGTTGCTTCTTGACAAGCTCGGGGAACTGCTCGCCCATGTGGTCGACAAGGGCGGGCAAGATCTTGGAGAAGAAGGAGCCAATGTCAGCTTGCAAGTATTTACGAGCATATCGCACACCTCTCCGCAGGATACGACGGATCACGTAGCCGCGGCCGTCGTTGTTGGGCACGGCACCGTCGGTTATGGCGAAAGAGAGAGTGCGAATGTGATCGGCAATGACTCGGTAGGCAGTATCGATGCCATCAACGTCGTCTTTGCCGTACTTGTCGGAGTACGTTCTGACACCAGTGACCTGCTGGATTTGCTGGAACAGAGGCGTGAAGCAGTCGGTCGAGTAGTTGGAGTTTGTTTCCTGCAAAGCGGACACGACTCGCTCAAAACCCATGCCGGTGTCAATGTGCTTCGCGGGCAACGGCTTCAAGCTGCGGTCCTTTTGGCGATCAAACTGCATGAAGACGAGGTTCCAGATTTCCACCACCATGGGGTCGTCCTTGTTGACCAGGTCAGCGGCATTTCGGCCTCCAATCTTGTCGTAGTGGATTTCGCTCGAGGGACCGCAGGGACCCTGGTCACCCATTTCCCAAAAGTTGTCCTTCATGTCTCCTGGCACGATCTGGTCCGCGGGCATGCCAATGTTCAGCCACAGCTGCTTGGCTTCCTCATCGGGTGGCAGGCCAAGCTCGGCGTTGCCCTCAAAGTACGTGGCGTACAACCGCTTGGGGTCGAGTCCGTAGACCTTTGTGAGAATCTCCCATGCCATCTCAATGGCCTCATCCTTGAAGTAGTCGCCAAAGGACCAGTTGCCCAGCATCTCGAAGAAGGTGTGGTGGTAGCTGTCTTTGCCGACATCGTCAAGGTCGTTGTGCTTGCCGCCGGCGCGAATAACTTTCTGGGTATCGGCCGCACGCTTCAGATGGTACATGGGGTCGGACTTGTTGATGGTGCCAAGGAAGATGGGCTTGAACTGGTTCATGCCGGCATTGGTGAACAGCAAGGTGGGGTCATCGTAGGGGACGACGGAGCCGGAGGGCACTGATGGTAGTTAGCATGATGCCATTGAAGTGCGTTGGGGTCCATGTTGGCATGGGCGGCGATTAGTGGGTTTGAAGATTGACGCTTGACGATACGAAAAGTAACGAATAAAACAGAGGGCGTGGCAGCAGGTGCTCCGACGGATCTCGACTGTACGGGTTCCCTCTCGAAGCCAGAAGAAGGTCATGCATGCAGGTGGAGATGTCCATACCGATTGTGTGACCCCGCTGCTCCATGTAATCAAAGAAGGCCTGGCGCACCCGCGCAGACGGCCATTTGAGCTCGCTCATGACGGCGGTCGACGAGGAGAGCAGGCGATGCTGGTGACGCCGAGCGAGAGGAACGGATGTCGACGGAAGAGTCTGGATCGGCCGGATTGGTAAATGTCGGGCAGATGGAGAAAATCGTGGCCGGGAGTCGTGGTGGACGCGGCAGAGCTGCTGAACGGGTGATGCGAAGAGTGGGAGCCGAAGGCGGGTTTTGTAGAAGCTTCCACAATCCTGAGTCAAGAGCGGTACGGGTACAAAGGGCCGCCGTCGCCCAGCTGCTGCACCTAAATCCCAAACTCCAGTCAAGACACCACCAGCCACAACGCCGATACCGCTGTTTCCACGCACCCGCCGCATCTGACTTTGGCTCCAAGCAACGAACGCACTGACAGCTCGATTCGTCGATTCCTATCTTTGCACGCCTTTTCACGCTGTCACGTTCTTACTTTGCTTCACCCCCTCGCTTCCGACATCGCACGACTGACCGCCGGCGAGCCTGGTTCCCTGCTCTTCTGCTCTTCTGCTCTTCTGCTCTTCTGCTCTTCTGCTCTTCTGCTCTCCTCCGTGTGCGATTTCCCGTGACGTGACTACCGTGTGTGTCACTGCTGCCTTGCGCATCGATCGCCCGGTTGACGTTGGCGTGAGCTGCGCTGGCCGTTTGTTTGAGACAGGACGGATGCGCGATTAAGTGGCTTTTCTGTAAGGCGACGGTGATCCAGACGGTGCTTGGCAGGGAAGAGTCGGTGCCGAAGGCGAAGGGAGAGAGAAAGATAAGGACTGGATTTGGATTCTATGCAAAGCCGTGCAAACAGCGCGATCGCAAACCCAAGGATGATGGTTCCAGGAACGCACGCTTCATCCATGGCCATGGGAGGCTCAATGCCTGGCTTTGCCGCCATGTCCAGCGCTGGCAGCCCCTTGCGCAGGGGTCCGCTCCAGGGTCCACCCTCCAGCTGCAGCACCACCAACAACACCAACACCAACAACACCAACACTGCGCAGATGTATCCCCGGAGTACCTTGGGCAAGAGGAAGCACGAGACGCAGGAGAGCAATGAGCGTCTCTCGAAGCGCATGAGTCTTTTGAACATAGGTTCGTGTTCTCCATATCGGTTCTCCATATCGCGCTTCTTCTCTTTTTCTCTCTGCGCCCTATCCTCTCCGCCGACACGGAAGCTCTAACTAGATCCCAACCCACCGTACTGACCTGACCCACCGCCTGTGGCAGAACGAAACGGCACCAAGCTCTACGTTCCAGTCGAATCACAACCTCACTCTCAAGCTACTCAGCTCCCACCACTTCCAAACACACACGCAAACGCAAACGCATACACATACGCACAACCACCTCCACACGCAAATGAATATTCGTACGCCCACCCACCTACATCACCGCCCGCCCAGCCCTCCCCCCAAACGGACTACATGCAACTCGACGACTCCAAACACAAAGTCTACATCTACAGCCTCGACGACGAAATCACCTCCGAAAGCAGCGAAGACGAAGACGGCAAACTCATCTTCCTCCCGGATATTGAAAAACACCTCCGCGAGAAGCGCATCCCGCCGCACATCCTCGCCGATAGCGATGGCCAGCTCGGCGGCATGCAGCTCGTGCTGTACAGCGATCCCAAGTCGTTGTCCGTGCCTGAGGAACAAGATGGTGTGAGGAAGGCCATTCTTGAGGCGAGGCAGCGGGCGCGAGAGAAGCAGAGGCTTGAGCGGGAGGGGGGGGAGTCGCCGAGTGGGATGGAGGGTGATGGTGATGGTGATGCGATGGATCTGGATTGATGCGATGTACTGGTCGCACGGAGTATAGATGTCTCTGGGTTAGTTGGTTTCTTCAATGACTGGGAGTTTAGTTCGGGACCAGGACGGACAAATGGCGTTGGGGTTATGATTTTTGGGGTTTGAACTCCTCGTGCGGTAGCGTGCATAAGGTCTGCGCTGCGAGGTTGTCTGTCTCTCTACAGCTCCTTTGGTATGTATTTGAGAATAAGTATTTTCCACAGTGTTGTTAGCTAGGGTTCTATTTTTTTATTTCTTTTTCTTACGTTTTTTTTTTTCTTCTTCGTTATCAAAAGTCGAGCTTGCTATGATGTTTCAAAGAAACAGTATTGTCCAATAACCCTCGTTTATCCTACAGCACCACATGTTGTGCAATCCCACCACAGAGATCCTCATGACTACCTAGTTGCCCGGAGCGTGGTTTCTCGGTTTCGACCGCTTGAAAGGCGCCCAGCACACGAATCCGTCCCTCCATGTCTCAACCGCGATCATTCAAGTTTCCTTTCGTCCATGAATCCCCCTCATCGGTTTGGCGGCGGCGGCCCTTGAGGCGGCACATACTCCGGCGCCTCGTTACTCTCCTGCGCCCGCTGCGTAGGCGCCCTATTCTGCGACGGATCGACCTTAGAGCCCCCCTCCGGAGGACCGCTATACACGGGGGGCCTATTCGGATCGTACGCCGGCAGGGGCATATCATTCATCGGATACGCAGGCTGTTGAAAGCCGCTCTGCTGCGGTTGCTGCTGGAAGTAGTAGTAGCCCTGTTGCTGACCGTTCGGCCACTGCTGGTTGGCGGGAGGTTCACGGAAGTGACGCTTGACGAGGAACTATTTCACGGCGGTCAGTGGGTCTGAAGGCACAGAATGAAGCCGCCAAGAAGGCATCGTCTTTCTTTTCCCTCAGGGAGTTGGACAGGAAGAGAGGAGAGGATGGGAACATACCCTGTGATATGCGAGCGGTTCTTGACCGTTCCTGATTCTCTTCTTGGCATGCAGTGTACCGCCTACAACATAAAGCAGGACAAGTGAAAGCAACAGGAAGAAGATGACCCAGCGCACAATCGTGCCCGTCTATTCCGCGCATTAGTCAGATACTCAAGATCCATGTTCTTCAAGCATGGCCGCAAAGCCAGGCCAGAGACGGCAGTAAACAAGACTAACCTGAGTATTCCACCACGAGTAATAACAGTCCCCATCGACGCAGTATAGATCTCTAATACCGACCGCCATCGCGTCTCTATACCGTCTTGTTTCTCGAGGGAAATAGCAAGTTGTATAGGTAAAAACGGGAGTCGTTCGTCGATTGTGTATATGTGTAGGAATGAGACCTCCCACGGGATCGCCTCGCTGCGCCGCGTAGATTTTTTTCTTCCTTCGCGCACGAATAAGCGCTTCCGTTTCAACGAGGGGTCGCGTTTGCCGGCCTATCCGTGAGTTGTGTGTATTTTTCCTCTTCCGACCCGAGCAAAACCGACCGACTGTGTGTCCCTTTGTCTCTGCCGCTTTCGTTTTAGGTGTATTCGGTGTTGATGTTTCTTCTGGCTTTTGGCTTCGTCTGTTTTGATTCTAGTGTGCCTAGTTTTGTTGTATGTATATATGTATGTATGTATCACGTACGTAATCTCTTCACGGGAAAAAGAGACCGGTTATAAACGCCCACGACCACCCCGCTTGTGCCGAGACACGGTCTCTGGTTGTTGGGGGGTAACGTGGCGCTTCTAAGTCGATGGTCGAAGTTTATTGCAAACAGCGATGTACCTGTATGTACTCCGTACACAAGGGAATCGAAACAAGAGGAGGGTAAGAATGTTGTGACTTTGGTGAGATGTTTCTACAAGCTGAGAGGGATGGCAGAGGAAGCAAGTCAACAAGGCACGGGGCGGCCGGGTGTTGGATCTGCGTGCGGCAGAAAGATTGATTCGCGCATGGGTGGCTGTGCTTCGGATGAAACTCGAGGGAGGGGGCTGGCTTATGTATCGGGTACATACTGGCGCGCGTAGGTAACTCGTCTGTGTCCGCATCCGGGGCGCCTCCGCCTCTCTCCGCCTCTGCCATCTCCATCTGCCGACTGTCTCCGCTTCGGCCGAGTTTCATCCTTGGCGATTGGATAAGCACGTGCATCATGGGGATAACCTGGCAGCCATGCTTCATGTCGTGCATATTGCCATGGGAAGCTATCTGCGAAACAACAGGCCAGGTTGAATCTGCGATGATCTCGAGGTGATGGCATATCGCCGCCAAGGGCCTCTTGCCTCCTCTTCTCTCTTCAAACGCCAACAACGACACTCTGTCAAGACCAACAACATCAACACCACGATGAACCAAGAAGATTGTTCATGATCGATATCTTATCCACTACTCCGTACACTCTCCATGAATCTCCATGAATCACATCGCTTGCGAAAAATGCTACTGCCCAAAAACGCCCACACTATAACCCCTTTCTCCTCCAAGTCGCACTCTATGCCTTCCGTTATATATATGTATACACTACACCACACAATCCCCCAAACTTCATATCCCAGACCCCAGAAGCCTCCCAAAACTATAACGCGACCCCCCCACCTCCCCATCCCGCAATCCCATCAAACCCATTCCCTGCATTACCGTCCCCCGCCGGCGGTTGCCGACCCGGCTGCCCCTGCTCCCCCTGCTGCTCCTCCCGTCTAACCGGGTTCGCCTCCTCACCCCGGACATTGTCGCTATGATCAGCTTGCGCAGGTGCAGGCGCAGGTGCAGGCGCAGGCGCAGGCACAGGCACGGGCACACGCACATGCGGATGCGCATTCGCCTGCTGCATTCGCTGTCGATACCAGAGCAGCATGACCAGAGACATAGTCACACCGATAATAAGGAAGCTCTCCATCACGCCACCCCCGTCGAGGAAATCTTCGTCGCCTCCTTCATTCATGGGCTCATCCATGTAATCTGAGTAGAGGTCCTCCTCTTCGTAGTATTGGCCGTCATCTTTGAGAAAGTTGGCGATCCATTCCGAGAGAGACCGGTCTTGCTTTTTGGCTATGAGATATGTTAGTCGGCCAGCTATCAGGATGAAATCACATGGGGTTAAGCAGAAGGGGGGTTGCTTACTCGGCTCTTCTTGGATCGAATGAATGTCACCATGGGTGATTACATTCCACGCACTACGAATCCGAAGTTTCAAAAGACTAAGCGTCACAGGCAGGTAGGCCTCCTCGTTGACCTCAAGTGCTTGGTCGTAATATCTCTTGGCCAGGTGGAAGTCTTGCTCGAGGCCGATGCCGTTCTCGTGCATCCAGCCGAGGTTGAAGAGGGCTTGGGCGCTTTGGGAGTACTCTGAAGCTCCCGTGTAGCACTGCACCGCCTTGCTCACGTCTCGTGGCGTGCCGATGCCGTAGTAGTAATAGTCTCCCATCTTCACCAAGGAGTCAACGTTGGTCTGTCGCGAAGACCTCGTCCAGTGGATGAGAGCGAGGCTTGGATTGTTGAGAAGAACGTTGTCCGCTCCTGACGCGCCACCACTGCCACTACCTCCTAGCCATCGTGGAGTAGACGTCTTTGACTGCGTGACGTCCAACATGTAGGCGACATTGTTCTGCGCTCGCTCATATCCCTGTTCGGCGGCCATCAGGTACTCCAAAAAGGCCACATCGTAGTCGCCAGAGTCGTACGCTTCGTTGGCATCTGCCCATGAAGACACCAAAGGTTCCGCCTTCTCGGCGACATTCTTGTAATAACGCAGGGCTAGCCCGCATGACTTCTCTCGTCCCACGCCGTGGTACGACATTTCCGCCAGATAGTAGTATGCCTCTATGTTGCCATAGCGAGCAGCCAGTTCAAAATAGTCGTTGGCTACCCTGAGGTCCTCGGGATCGCCCTGGTCGAGATACAGCCGTCCAATTTCGACCTGGGCCGGCGCGTAATCGGCAGCTGCCGCAGTCTGAAAGAGCTCCGAGGCTCGCTTAATATTTTCCTTTCCTCCGAGTCCATTCAACAGCATCAACCCCATGCCATAGTGGGACTGGGCATCGCGAAGTTTGATGCCACGCTCAAACCACCCCTTGGCCTGCTTGAAATTCTGCGGCAGGCCATCTCCCCTCAGATACATGCGGCCAATGAACCCGGCGGCCTTGCCAGCGACTTTATCGGTGCCCGGCTTGATGTTATCTACGAGCCGGCCGTCCTTTTTCCAATACCGAGAGGCCACCTGCAGGAAGTACTTCTTCGCCAGGTTGTAGTCGCTGTCGAGGCCGCGTTGACCGTCGTAGAACATCCTGCCGAGGTTCAAAGAGGCTTTGATATCGCCTCTCTGCGACAGGAGGTCCAAGTACTCGATTACATCGCTGATGGCCGCATTTGCATCGGAATGAACACTGACTTTTCGAGCATTCATCCCGGAGCTTGATGCACTGGCGCCCTCTCCGTAGACACCGCCGTTCTCGTCGGCGATTCTCCATCCTTGCTGTATCCACTTGATTCCGCCGGGAGGACCGGACCGGTGCCATTGTATAGCCTTGTCGGCCACGCGTTTGTAGTACTTGATGGCCACTTCACAGCTCTTGGACGCCCCTATGCCGATGTGGTGCCGGAAGGCAGTGGCCATTTCAGCACGGGAGTCCCCTCGAATCGCCGCAAATGTGTAGTAGAGCAACGCCTTGGCCTGGTCGCGCGTAACCACGTTGCCGACACCAGTCGAATGGAAGAGCCCCAGCATATACTGGGCCGTTGTGTTGCCATGCGAGCTGGCGAGTTGGTCGTAGTACCGGTATGCGGTATGAAGATCCCGAGGGTAGCTGTGATTACCGAAGAAATTTATCTCAGCCAATAGATATAGTGCATCCGAGTTGTTCTGCTGCGCAGCCTTCTCTAACAAATCAACGGCTTTCGAAAGAGGTGCTGATGCCGGTCCATTTGCGGCAGGTCTTGACGAGTGTTCCTTTACTGGAGCGGATGCCGGCCCTGTCGGAATGGTTTCTAGGATATATCGAAAGATGGTGCCGACTATTCCAGACGACTGTTTTCTTCTACTTTTCGATAATCGCGACGCCCTTTTTAATTGGGAAAGCGCCGCATCGACAAGCTCGGCTCCTTGACACATGAATTGTTAGCCCAGCACATTGGCCGTCGACTTTCATATACTTGACGTCCTCGCCAAGTCCTCAGAGGGCCATTCTCGACTTACCGCCTTGTCGAGCAACTGGGTTCTGGCCAGGATCTGATGCGAGATCCTTTAGCTCAAGATGGTGATCTACTGGCTCGCGTCGAGCGGCACCATCCCCGTTTGTGGTTTCGTAGTATTGCGCATTGGTGCCCAGGACGTTTACAACCTGAGATAGCACTATGATCGAGATGCGTGAGCCGATGTGAAGTGCATACGTGTTGCCGTCTGCGGCGGATGGGATGCTTACGTAGGATGGAGACGGCTGAGACCCTCATGATGGGCAGAAGCTACGCGCCGAAGAGAGCGTATCGGGCGAAAAGCATGGCGGATCCAGCAAAGAATCAAAGGACGCGCAGTGCTAGAAGGAAGATTGGCTGAAAAGGCGTTGACGTTGACGTTGACGTTGACGTTGACGTTGACGTTGACGTTGACGTTGACGTTGACGTTGACGTTGGAGTTGGCGTTGCGTGGAGTTGACATGCACGATTCACGAACAAGTGGCCTCGGAGGTTAGGGCGAGAGCTCCAATGAGCCACTTTGTCTTCAAGCATTACGTGGTCCACTCCGCCAACCAGAACCACTACATACCTAAGTTCTAAGTTCTAAGTTCTAACGCTTTCCTCTGGTCCTTATGTTATGTCGTCAGACATGTCCATTGCTCGAATAGCGGCTACAAGAAACGGCACGAAATATGGCCATTGCATTTCACTTGAGAGAAGCTGCATTATCCTGGTTTGGTACGAGCTTTATCCAAATAACACCACATGGGCCACGGTAGTCACACAAGCTGCCCGGTCCCGGTACCTAGCAGGAATATGTGGCCAGCCTCGGCCCGTGACCGCAGAATATCATGCATCGCCAATTACTCAAACCCCTTTTCAATCCCGCTCACATCTGGAATCTAGTTCAGCTCATGATTCGACTTAATCGCCTTTGATTTTCCCGTATCCAGAACCACAGCAGGGTCCTTGTCTGATCCGTCGCGCGTCACCTCATTTCCTCTCTTGGTTTTTATGGATGTTCTTTGATGCCATTAGTTTCCACCTCGTTCAGTTTTGAATGAGCTGAGATGCGCGAGAGAGAGTACTTACTTTTCGTGCTTCACGTCCAAGACCTTTCCTTTTGGTTGGCCTTGGCCCCAGTTCCAACTGACAGTGTCGCCTTTGTCTGGTTCACCATTCTTGGACTTGGACTTGTTTGAAGAACTGTCTTTTTGACCGTCTTTCTTATCGTCATCGTCGCCATCATCGTCATCGTTGGCCTTTTTACTTTGGTCGTTCTTCTGGCTATTTGCACCATTTCCGGTCTTGGACCTCGTCTTTCGCTCCTCATTTTTCTTGTCTGCGTCATCCTCTTCCTCTTCCTCTTCCTCTTCCTCTTCCTCTTCCTCTTCCTCTTCCTCTTCCTCTTCCTCTTCCTCTTCCTCTTCCTCTTCCTCTTCTTCCGCTTCCGCTTCCGCTTCCGCTTCCTCTTCATCCTCCTCTTCTTCATCATCATCCTCATCCCCATCTTCATTTTCATCACCTTCATCATCCTCATCATCGAGGTCATCATCGTCTTCGTCATCCTTGACATCGTCATCAGCCTCCTTCTCCTCTTCCTGTTCATCTTCTCTCTCATTCTTAGCAGTTGACGATCTTGTCGTTCTTCTGGCCTTGTTGTCGCCTTTAGGACCATCCTGTCGACTTCGCTTACTACCAGCTGCAGTCTCCTCCGAATCATCAGCCTTGCCGTCCTTCTTCTTGAGGATGTCATGGCCCCAGTTCTTCAGCGAAGCGTATGATTTTGTCTTCTTCAATTCCTCTGTAGACTTATTCTTATTGGCTGAGCTTTCCTGAGCCAAATGTCGCTTACTGCAGCATCGTTAGGCATGCATTTCGTGAACAGCCCACTCCAAAGGGTTAAAAGTTGAGATGAGACAAAACATACCAGTAGGAGACGACCTTTCGCATATGCTCAACTTGATCATCATCGTACTTGTCGGGATTCTTCTGCGGATTGGCTTTGAGAATTTCTACAATCTTGCGGCCGCTGTCGTGGCCGACCGACTCGCTCCCTTCTGAGTCCTTGGGCCAGCCTGCGCTGTTGGAATCAGATGACTTGAGCCATTTTTCGAGCTCAGAAGCCGTCATGTTGACTAAATCGTTGAACTCTTGAATGACTTCATCGTTGCCCTTCATGATGATTGTGAGAAGAGAAGTTGTTTACGGTAGATTCGTAAGGGTGTTTGTGAGGGTATTCGTGAGAGTATTCGTGAAGTTACGACTTTGTTGAATCTTGTAGATCTAACCTATGGCAAATTGCGCAGTTAAAGCAGTAGTAGGAAGCTCCCGACTCCATGTGGCACTCGGGGGAATGCTCTATGCTGTAACAGAGTACCGAAAAGCAAAGCAGCAAGCTCAATCACCGCGTCATAGAGATACGTTTCTCTGCCAAGGTACATATCCAGAGGTGTTCAATTGCTGTCGCAATGGCTGCTAGCGATACCACCAATCCTCAGCCTGAGTTTACCGACTCGGAAGCAAGCCTCGGATCCACCACGATCTCATCGCGGCGACCGTCCCCGTCCCCATTTTCCGGTTGAGCTGTGATCTGTCCGAAGCAATATGGGGGGAGCTCCGGGTTCCATGTCCAAGAGCCAATGCACTGCGTGATTGTGTACCCGTCAGCCCCAGGAAACATCGTGGTGGAGACAGCGGTTTTGAGGAGCTGCCAGCCTTTGAGGAGAAAGTCTTAGACGTCAATTGAGCCTCAACGGCGCGGAAGTGGAGTTGGCCGATCGATACGTTTTTCCCCATATAACTAGCCGCTTCGATTCGGCGCCAGAAAACAGATGCTTCTTTTTAGTTAACTAAAGCCTACCCCGTAGTCAATTGCTGCCGACCCGAATGGACGGGGCGTAGCTGGTGAGTCGTGACGGGGACTGAAAAGAAGAGAACCGCGGAAGGAAAAGAAGGGGAGGGAGAAGAAAGAAAGGGACGAAGCAGGATCCAAAGTGTTCGTGGTAACGTTGGGTGCACTGGCATGAATGATGTACAGGTAGCGTATTGCTCACAATCGAGGACTACATTGACCTGTCACCATGTCGTAATCGAGTGCGAACTATGTATACCATGAAGGCATCATCCATTATTACTGTGGGTGGTCTCATACTCACAGGCAAAGAAAGTTCAATAAATTTTATAACAAAGGACCTCTCTTGGAACTCATACTCGGCAAACAATAACATTCATGCTTTCCTTCATCACTTGCAACTCCTCTGCAAAGTCTGTCTTATATTTCACAAAAACAGCCGGCATACCCAAAACACACAATGGCCCGTCCTCAGGATGACTTTGTCGCGGAAGACCAGCCCCTGGAGACTCAGGACAAGAAGGAAGTCAAGTCCCTCCCTGACGATGCTGACGAGGGCAACTTTGATGCGATTGTCGCCCAAGACCCCGAGCTGAGTGAGTCTTATCATGCATTTAGTCACACGGATAGAATTGTCTGAGTTTCACGTCTGAATGCAACTAATACGTGGGCTGTCAGAGAAGGATATGACGGAGGGGATTGACAAGTCCAACATTATCAAGGAGACGACGCGGGGGGCGAAGCCGGAGCAAGGGGGATATAAGGAGCCGAGTGAGGATATTTCTGACTTGGTTGACGAGTAAGACAAAGAGAGCGAGAGCATGTTTAGTGTTGCATGATGGCTCGTAGTGCACCCATTGACAAATTGAGGACTGCGGAGGTTCTGTAGTAGATGTATACCTGTCATGTATGATATGTATTGTATTTTGATGCTGCGTGGCATGCGCTTTGAACTTTCAACTTTATTCCATTGGCCTTCTTATCAGTCTGGTCCCTGAACAGGGCAGCATTCTGTCGCGTCTGCTCACAATCGTACACGATCATAATGATTCAATGCCAAGTTCCAACACAAGACCATTCGAACAGTAGTTTCCTCTCGCTGAACTTGCATTCCTGGAAGGATTATCGTACTTCTCTCGCGACCCGATCTCGGCACGACGAAGTCTCTCCAGTACGGCTTGCGGGATGCTTCTCACCCTGAAAAAAATGGATCGCACAGTCCGTTGGGGAGCCGCGGCGCGCTCGGAATTGGCGATGCCACGGCCAGGCCGATCATGGCCAGATGCAGATGTGGGAATGTCGTTGGAAAGGCCCCATCTTCCCGTCTTCCTTCGGGCCCTAGGGATTGTCGTCCAACCTTGATGAATCGCCTCCACTGCCCCATCATCCATCATCCCATGCCCGCTGACGCCACCTACTCAGCAAACCGGGTAAGACGCGTAAATCTCGTTCGCAACGCAGGGGTCCGTCCAAAGTCGTGTCTCGCACGCGTTTAAGTTAGGGCCCGCGTCCATCGCCGCCCCGACTCACAGGTGACAGGACCTTGCGCCGGAATTTCATTCAGTACCTCTTGCAAGACACAGAGTCAAATCTTGAAATTCTGCGTCACTATCATCATTTGATATTTCAAATTGTAGCAACAATTACGAATAAGAGACAGAACTAGCCAAAAGGGAAATAAAGTTCGTCGCGCGGCCCATCCACCTACAGATACATCTACGCAATGGAAGCCCCCAAGCGCAAGGCCGACGAATCGGTCTCCAACGCCGCTGAGACCAAGAAACCAAAAGTCAACGGATCCATCGCCTCCTTCTTCAGCACAGTTCCAAAACCTGCTTCCGCCGGGAACACCGCGTCAGTTAGTCCCGCCGTCAAGTTCGACAAGAAGAAGTGGGAGGGCGGGTTGACATTGGAGCAGAAGAAGCTTCTGCAGCTGGAAATTGACACGCTGGACGAAAGCTGGCTGGCGCACCTGAAGGATGAAATCACGTCCAAGGAGTTCTTGGACCTCAAGAGATTCCTGGACAAGGAGACGAGTGCGGGGAAGAAGTGGTTTCCGCCCAAGGAAGATGTTTACTCATGGTATGAAGGCCCTATTAAGTCTTTCACGTGTGAATTCTCCATGTCACGAGGAATTGGACTCCCTTACGGAAGATTACTAACATGGAATTTCGCTCTTCCAGGTCTCGCCACACTCCTTTCCACAACGTCAAAGTCGTCATCGTCGGCCAAGATCCTTACCATAATGACAATCAAGCGCACGGTCTTGCGTTCTCCGTCCGACCTCCCACACCGGCGCCACCGTCCCTCAAGAATATGTATATTGCACTGAAGAAGGATTATCCCGCATTTGAATCACCGCCCAACCGAGGCGGTCTCCTGACCCCGTGGGCTGATCGAGGTGTTCTCATGCTGAACACGTGCCTCACTGTCCGGGCGCACGAGGCTAACTCGCATGCAAATCGGGGCTGGGAACGCTTCACTCAGAAAGTGATTGATATCGTTGCTCAGAAGCGCACACAGGGTGTAGTGTTTATTGCATGGGGAACACCGGCGGGAAAACGTGTGCAGAAGATTGACAGGCAAAAGCACTTGATATTGCAGAGTGTCCATCCTAGTCCGTTGAGTGCATCGAGGGGCTTTTTCGACTGTGGTCACTTCAAAGCGGCCAATGCGTGGCTGATTAAGAGATATGGCCAGAATGGAGAGGTTGATTGGGCTCTGACTCCTGGGTCTTCCACAAAGGCTACGCCTTCTCATACTGCCCCGGCCTCCGTTGCGGCTTCTGCTGCTGTTGCTGGCGCTGCTGCTGTGGGTGCTGCTGCCGTGGGCGCCGCTGCTGCAGAAGCAGCTGTCGAGGTCGGCTCAAAGCCAACAGCCCAAAGCAATGGGTCGACTCAGGATAAGCCCGTGGAGGAGAACCAATCTTCGACACCCGAAGATGATGACATGGATTCCGAGGACGAGGCTGTGTTGGAGGAAGCTCTCCGCCTAGCTGAAGAGGAGGCCAAGAAATAATAGACCATTCTTTAGGCAAGGCCAAGGATGTGCTGACGCGAGTAGGGCTGACAATCAGCGTTCAATGTTTTTCAAGCATCAGCGCAATTTCGAGGATGTGGGCTCGTTCCTCGAGCCCTCATCGGCTCGTCACGGGAAGCAAAGGAGGTGGAGGAGTCTGGCGAGCCATGCCTACCTACGCAATCAAATGCCTGGTTAGGAACATGATGTGGTTGTGCGTGGAGATGCCAAGAGCAGCCATCTATTGATTCCTTTCAGTGAGCCCGTCCGCAGGTGCTCGTCTACCGCAACAAGCTGGACGGCCTGAGAGGCGTTTCTGGCAAGAAGCAATGCTGTTATAGACAATGAGCGTATGCATCAATATGCACCACCATGCAATGCAACGAAGACTGCACAGCACATGGAATCTCTGCTGGTGCATACTGTTCTCCGGCACTGAGGCGTCAATGCTCAGTCTTTCCAGCTCCACAGAAGTATGGCGAGCTGGTCACCCGGCGACCACACGTTATGGACGTATTGCCGTGTCGTACGCCTCTTGATCTTGGACATTTTAACAAAAGTTACACAGGCGTCATTTGGGTGCCGGAGACGGATCCTCGGAGACGGGTTCTTTGGTAGTCACGCCGTCTACGTTGCTATCATGACTCGAAGAAGGCTACCTGAGTGGTAGTGGTGGCGGGAGGAGCAGGAAGCAGGAACTGGAAGCAGAATGCGTAGCGCGAGAGTGGATTAGGTCCTCCACTGTCGTCTGATACGGTGATACGGTGATACTGTGTACGTGTAGTATTCGTACATGCAACGAAGCACTGTAACAAAGGACAACTCGCTCGGTAGCTGTAAAGCACAGAGGAGCCGAGTCGCGCCGGTGAAGCAAGCGAGAGTACGTGAACGGCCTTTGTGTGCATGTACGAACGAGATACATACCTAGTACTGTTCCTCGTCTTTCGGCGATGTTTCTCTCGTCGGACTAGATTCGGGAAGAGGGGAGGCTAATTATGTAGTATGTATGTATATCGAAGGAGTTATGGCGGCGTTAGAAAAGTCAGAGCCGTCACGACTCACGACGAATCGGGGGTCGAGCGCAACGTCTCCACCAGTGCCGGCAATATGGGGCGCCACGAGTTCAAATAAACTGTGAGACCTGCGGCACAGGCATGAGCTGTCTGCCAAGGACGGAACTGGTGAGACATGAGCAAGAGCGACGCCAGCAAGCACCTGCCGTGGTATAAATGTCCACCCGCTTGGCAGGCACCGTCGGCCGGCGTCGTTAAGTCTCTCTGGTGCTATGTGCCGACGTTGCGCCGGTGTGCCTCGTCTACATATCATTACATTATCTGCCTGTTGAAACGTGGTTACGTGAATTATACACGAATCAGGAGATGAGGCGAAAGAAAGGCCATAGGTAGTGAAGGAGGCGTGTCCGATACATAGATCGATTTTTGACCCATTCTCTCCCATAACTTTCACAGCTAAAATTCGACTACATATGTACATAATAAAAGGCGTCGGTGCTTTACTAGGGTTCTGCGTTCCTGACGATATATCGGGTACATATCCTCCGTACGGAGTCTCCGTCGTAACTGTCCGTACTAGTCAGGGGCCATTGCCGACTGCGTACCTTCCTCCAGGTCCGCACTAACTACATACTCGGTACAGAGTACATACAAATGTATGTAACGATGTGCATCGTACAATACCATGCAGGTACGACACCGTGAAGTGGCCAGCCGCCGCGAGCCAAGCCGTCGTCGGTCATCAGAGGTCAATTGCCACGTCCGGCTGCCGCTGCGCATCTCTGATCCGCCAATCCAGCCTCCTCAGCGAGTATCACAAACGCGGCACATTGTATAAAGTCGTCGATGCCACTGTACCGTGGCAGAGCAGGTACCCGGACGGGCGACGAGCGCAACATGGCGTCACGCCGTCGCCCACTCGCCGCAATGCCAACATTGAACCGCAATTTAACTTTCGGGTGCCCCCCCCTGTTGGCTGCCCCTCATGTCCATGGACCAATTAGGGCCCGGGTCGCACTTACCTTTACCCCTGTTCCTGCTCCTTCCCACCGGACAAGTTCTGTTCAATCTGCAGATTGGGGCATTCGGCCCCTGAGCGCTTCACGCGTCTCGTCAATTCGACTTGGGCGGGCCGTGCAAATGGCTCGACCGACGACGGCAGCTAGGTAGTCTAGGTACTCCGTAGTTCGAGCTGCAAAGACGTTGGAGAACATTGGATGATGACATGTCTCGGTTCGTTGGAACATGAAATTGATTATTATTATTGGGAATGTTATATTACGAACCCGAGAAGTGAGCTCAGCTGGTACTTGATCCGTCTCTCCCTCACCTGGAAAAACGGGTGTTGCACTAATTCGCATCAGCCTATTGCCAGCGTCTGCCGCTCATTTTGGCTGTCGGCCGTTTCTCGTGCGAGTTTGTCCAACCAGTCAGCCCAACTTCCTTTTTCCTTTTTTTCAACCTTCATTCTTGTCAACCTGCCACTCTGGCTACACTTTCTCTCCAGCTCTTGCGTCTGGTCTCGCGCTTACTCCTCGACTCACTCATTCACTCTGTCTGTGTCTCCTTTCTCTTCTTTTTTTGCATCTCCTTCGGTGCTGTTTGTGTGTAGTGTCATCGTCGGTTGTCGGTTGCGCCCTGTTGTCTCATCTCGCCTTCTCATATGCATTCGGTACGCCCAGTCCGACCTGCCGCAAGTTGCTCCCTGTGGAACCCCTGCATCACCACTTACACGTCGCAGAACGAGTCTGAACCAGTTTGTCCTCTCACTAAGACCAACTAGCCATCTGTTTCATTGCCACGTTCATTGGCCAAGGCACATTGCCTTTCACTCTCTTTCGGCGTCTCCTGTCAACTGCTTTGATCGAAACATAATCTCTCTCTCTCTACCTATCTCTCTATTCTTCTCTCGACAGAAGAGACAGCCACCAACTTCAGTCCTCCACCCGAGCGTCCGATTCATTTCGACTTCGAGCGTTTCACCTGGCATTCAAGGTACTAGCCAGGACATATCGCCCGACCAATCGCCGTTATCCAGGCCGGTTCCGACCTGCACAATATCTGCATTTGTTTCGAGCCCATGACACCACGGTTCGACCTTACATCAGCTCGTCTTGTGGAATACGAAAACTAAGGGCATCATCTCAAGGCTTAATCTCGCCAAGTTAAAGATGGCTGGGTTCCTCTCCCGCCTCAAGGCTCGCGATGGTTTGCGTAGGAAGAAGCATGGCATGCAGGATCTTGCGAATGCGCATCCGCAGAAGCCGAAGTGGGACGACGCATACACGCGAGCATCAGTCGAACCAGAAGAGGTCCACGAGCTTCTCCATTTCTGCACGGCGGAGCTCAAGGCGCGAGGTACGAAGACCGGCTTTTCCAGCCCACCCAACACTACCTCGAGATAAAATTGCCTGGCTTGGAAACAATGCTCCCCAACTTCGTTTTTTAACTCGTCTTGCTTCGCTAGGACTCGATATACCTTTTCTCCTGCTTCCGTACAGGCCCACTTCCGATCCTAGTGCAGTGCGCACCTTTATCAGACACTTCCACGATGATGCATATGGCCTTAGGGGAGATATTTTGCGCCAGGATCTGCGCATGACAGAGCCAATGGTAATGCATGACTCTTCCCTCTCTGCGAAGACACTTGGGACTAATTGCTGCATTAGGTCATTGCTGGTGTTGTCAAATGGTGCTGGAGTCGTCTCCCTGGCGGTGTTGTCGGCTGGGACACGTACGAGCTATTCAAGATCGGCGAGGGAGGTGAGTTCAAATTAGCTTACGGAAATTACAATTGTGTCACTATCAAGGATGGGAGGAACTATCTGCTGACGGGTACCTCATATTAGACTCGCGTATGGCTAGGGACTCTTTCAAGACCTTTATCCCCTTGAGTATTGAAAGTGGCGCTCGGCAACGAATTATATTCGACTTTTTTGAGCTGATAGCCGCTGTGGCTGCTCACGGCAAAACTAATGGATTTGGTGGCCTACAGCTTGCTCGCATGGCGGCGTGGTGGGCGTTCGAGCAAAAGGACACGGGTAGCGGCTTCGACGGAGGCTACAAGGCTTGGAAAAGGTGAGCATATCAGCGCCGCGGTAGGAAAACATGACGGCGAAAATAGACTTGCGCTAATGAAGACTGTTCTAGGGCTGCGGATGCCACTACGCACTTGTTCTTTGCCTATCTTCGCTCCTTAGCCCCCGAAGAAGGTCTCATTGGCATAACTTTGCTGCCTAGATCGCTCGAAAAGCTACTCAATGAGACGCCGTACCCCCCCCCTTTTAGTCCAACATCCTTGGTTTCGGAAACGGACAAATTGGTCATGTTGGTTGACTCGGTTTCACCGACTCCATTCGCTTTGCTCCGTAGAGCCGGCCAGTTTCAATATCGCGACTCTCATCCTACACTCCAAGCTTTCTCGGAGCATGCGGATCCTGTGCAGTTGCTGACGGAAGAGTGTCTTCGGGTTCTCAGAGCAATTTCTGCTGCGAACGAGTCTCAGTTGTCCAGCATCAAACACTCGACAAGCTTGCGAGACGCCTCTTGGTCACGGTTCGAAGATGTTGGATTCTCAGCAAGTGTCGACGAGGAGACTCGAGCCGAGGGCAGTCAGATACCCGGTCAACACATGCATCAACCTACAACTCTCAGGAGTACGCCTGCCTCTGGCACCTCTGTGGGCCGTCCAACCACCCCCTCGTGGGCCGATTTTCTTTCATCAGGCTTTGTTGCTGAGGGTCAGGCTCCTTCCAATCTTCTTCTACCACCTGACAAGGTTTTGCCGCCGCTTCAGACTCAGGTCAGGCAACTCAGCTCACAATCGCATCGGCCAAGACTCGAGTCAAATACGGCAGAACTTCAGCCCGGTGAGATAGCGAGCATCACGGAGTTGCTGCTCGATAATGCATTTTGGTGGGTATGGATGAACAGCTTGGGCCCGGAAGAGACGCCTATCCGCAAATCGGCGTTTGGTCGATGCGCCATCATCGAGTCCAAGGTAGCTGGTGGTAGATGGCTCGTCATGGAAGAGATGATTGCAAGCGCTGCGCCTGAGCAGGGTGATGGTGCATATTTTGCAGAAAAGAAGGGTCTCTTTAGCTGGACCCGGCGTGGCCGTAGTATGGCTCGTCGCAAGTCGTTGGGTAAGCACGTCGACAAGAACGGGGGGGATTCTATCGCAGGCAGCAAAACCAGCGTTGGACCTGAGACGCAGGCCAGAATTCAAGCCAAGGCAGCGCAAATGCGTGCTCTTCAAGAAAGCGACGAACAAGACAACCTCATAGTCACGCGTCGAGGACGATTGGACGATTCTGCGACTGAAAGGACCACCAGCATTCTCACCTTACAACCCCAGATTGTTGGAGAAGCATCGCCTGCAATGAAATGGGTCAAGAAGTATGACAAGGGTACTATTAAGGATGCGTACATGGCTAACAGCCATGCCGGACGAGGTGTAGCCGTGCCTCACTCGCCCACATCCACGGACCATGTGGAAAGTGAGACCGCATTGATGGCTAACGGCCACGGCCATGATGGTGTCCAGAAGCCAGCCGTGCCAGCCAAAGATAAGATGCTATCGACACCTTCCGCAGTAAACAGGAAGCCCCTTTCTTCTCCGGTTCCCCGGTCACCTGAGCAGCCGCCTCCCACCCCTGAAAAATCGATTGTCACGACCGCACAGCTCACAAAGCAGGAGCCGGCTGCCAACGTTGACGATATGCCGGCCTCGCCCAAAGCGCAAGGCTCTCCTGCACAAGTTGCGACTGAGTCGCCCCATGCCCTGAGTCCTTCGAGGCACGCTGAACAAAACAAAGACAAGAAGGGTTTCCGTAACCTGTTGAGGCGCAAAACCCGATCGTCCAAGAACCCAGCAACCACATCCACCGACTTGCCTAACGTGCTTCAAAAGGGAAACCCTGCTGTTTCTGCAGCTGTTATTACCGAGGAGGACCACGACGTGCACGCCCCCTCATCGGGTCCCTCTGACGTTGGCGTCTCATCTTCTACACCGGAGAAGTCTGCGCCTGCGCAAGAACTCGTTCAAGAACTACCCAGCGAGGATGTTGCCACAAACTCAGAACCGACTCTGGAGACTGTTCCTGTTCCCATCGAGAATATCGAGCCTACCTATGAGCCCTCGGTTGGAGCAAGCCTCACGCCCATCAACACCGCCGACAATGCCGAGGCGCGGGACGAATTCGCTCAGTTCGATCAAGGTCCTTTGACTGAGCAGCCTGCATTCACAGCGGACGGCGATGATGACGACGCCATCCCTCCCCCCATTGCTCGCCATCCTATCGCCAAGGAAGACGAAGATGAGTTGGATATCTCGGCAGAGTCTGTTGAGAAATTAAATCAGAGCGCCAGCCCTGGTGTGCAGGATCGCTGGGCTCAAATTCGGAAGAATGCTGCTCATAGAGCTGCCACGCGCCAACGCGACGCGCCAGCTCGACCCAGTAAGAATTCAGGAGATGACGACGACACAAGTGTGGAAGAGAGTAAGTCCAAACATGCCCCCTTTGTTACGTTCGACAATGGAGACTAATCGTTTGCCTCCAATAGCCATCGAGTCTCGCGTTGCTAGAATCAAGGCCCGTGTTGCCGAACTTACTGGCAACTTGGAGACGAGCAGTGGGCCACCGTCAGCCGTGACTGGCCGACCTTAGAGACGCTTGGCAGTCAAATAACCAAAGGGGAAGGTCTTGAGTCGCCAATCAAACTGTCCGATGCAGAAGTGAAGTGCATCAGATCGAGGTCAGAGATATCCGAAAGGATTTCCGAAATCTTCGACCGGCTTTGACGGACGCAGTTTCTGTTCACTCACCAACGCAATATGGCCGTGTTATTATTACCTTATTATGGAGCCACCAGTAATTCTTCGTTTCAGGCTCGTTGTAACAGCTTCTATGTTTCCGTTATTTGCGTTGCCCTTCTTTTCGTCGGATATGATACCACGGGATGGCGAAGATTTCACGCATGAATGGGTTAATGGCTGAGTGATCTTATCTCGGTTATGAAATATTCATGCTGGATTCTGCAGCGTCTTGATTTACTTTTCTTTTCTTTTCTTTCTGCTGTTGTCACCTATAGTCCCCTTTTTGTCCTATATCTTGCGTGTTCATCTATTGTTTTCATTCTTCTTTTCCCTTTTGTTTGTGTCATCTTCTTGTGTTTTTGGACAGGCCGGAACTAGCGCAGGTGTGTCTGGCTGTGAGAGCCATGCAAGTCACATACGTGTATTTCGAATCCATGTCATGTTGCGTGGTACGACTTCGACATGAGATGTTATAACCTTGTGGCGTCAGCGGTACCGCTCATTGACTTTAATGTTTCAACTCGCCCAAGTCGAACAAGCGCTGTCAGCAACTCACGAGAGCGAGATCCGACTGTTTAGTAGCTAGTGGAACAAAATGGTCTTTGTGTGCTTTGCGTTCGTCCAAGCACCCCCCTTGATGCGCGATGCGGCGAATAGTGGCCGCATTTGTGATGATGGTGAATGGAGAAGGAAGTGAAATTTACTTCTAAGTGATTGTTGTCCTGTCTCCAGTCTTTGCAACACCTCACACTCCTTTCTTCTTTGCGCTTGAAAGCTCTTCTTGTAGGCGTAAAACCACACGTACACGGGGGTTTGATTGCACTCCGACCACCAGCCTTGTTCGATTGCATTTCATTTTGCTTTGCTGGACTCTCGATTGCCAAACCGTACCACAGCCAGTCCAGTCCTGTGTGTATATGTGTGTATATGTGTGTATATGTGTGTATATGTCTGTATATGTCTGTACATCTCATCCCAACTACTCCTTCCTCACCCTCTTCCCCCCTCCCCTCGCCTTCAACCTATCCACCGCCGCCGCCATCCTCTTACTCCCCCTCTGCGCATTCGCCCTCGGCGCAAACGCTCCCGCTCCCACACTCCCCGTCAAATACCTCGTCATATTCGTCTGCGTGCCCTCCGCATCCCGCCGGTTCATATCCCGAATCACCGGCACGAGCACCTCATCCGTACGATCCTGCGACCACCCAATCTTCGCCATGAGAAAAGCCCGCAGGCCCGGCAAGTCCAGCACGCCCCATTGGAAAGGATCTGTCGCGTGATCAACCTCCGGGCAGAGATACGCTTCCCGAACAGCCGGGCTGGGGAAACCAGGCGGCAGGAAGAGCTTCGTGGAGTGAGCTTTGTGAAATTTCCGTGCAAACGTCGCAGATGGTGATGGTGATGGCGGTGCCTCTGTCCCTGCCTCTGTCCCTGTCCCTGTCCCTGTCCCTGCCCCTGCCCCGAGCTCTGCTTCAGGCGCTGCAGCGGCGGCGGCGGCGTGCGGCAAAGACTGCACACGGGTCCACCACTCCCGGAAACGATCCAGCCCATCATGTCCAGGGAATTCAGATAGAATCTCCAAAGCGGTAACGGGGCCGATGCCCGGGAGACCATCCGTATAGTCTGACCCAAGGAGTTGCGCCAGCGCAATGAGCTGCTCCCGCGAGAGGGACAATTCGGTCTCCAAGTCCCTGTCTAGGTAGCACTCGACGAATTTGTTCGAGTTGAACATGTTCTTGTAGACGCGTGTGCCGCCAAAGAGAAACGTGTCTGAGTCGTCTGTTACGATGCCATCTACGAGGCCTAGCCGTACTAGTTCCGCGCACTGGGCCTCTGCTTCCATGGGGGCTGTGATGTAGGGGATGCCGAAGAGGCGGAGGAGGGCTTGGCATTCTGAGGCCATGTTCTGGGTGACTTGGTCGGCGTCGCGGCGGTCCTTTTTTTGCTGGGCGCGTAGTTTGCCGAGTTGGTCTTCGTAGTCTTGTTGCGTGTTGTGGCAGGGGCCGGCGTTGCTGTTTAGTTCGCGGGCGAAGCGGGCGTGTTCTTGGGCTTCTTGGGCCATCTGGGCTAGGAGTTCTTCGTCTTCTGGGTCGCTGAGGTCTTCGTATTCGAGATCGGCGAAGGGGTCGTCGTCTTTGTTGGTTGGTGCTGGTGCTGGTGTTTGTGCTGTTGCTTGTGCTTGTGCTGGCGCTGGTGATCCTGATGTTGTTGTTGTTGTTGTTGTTGTTGGTGTTGTTGGTGTTGCTGTCGTGGTTTCCGCAGGCGGGACATCTTCGAACACGGGCTCTGGAGACTCAACGTCGGATTCTAACTGCTCTTGTGGTTCCTCGGATGTCTCAGAAGATTGGGGTGCTTCCGCTATGCTGTTCTTGATCTCATCCCCTTCCGGAGGCACGTCCGGTAACGGCGACTTCACAGTCTCCGAAGCAGAGCTCAGATGCGTCCGCAGGGCGAGACTCTCTTTCCTGGTGTCTGATTGCCCATCCTTTGCGTCCTGTTGGTGGTGCTCTTCTGCCTCCTCCTGATGATGTTTCTGCTCATCATCCTGCCACAGAAACGGTGCTTCCACAATCTTCACATCATCATCATCACTCCCACGCCCCTCTCCATCTTCCGACGACGCAATCTCAATCGCCCCATCAAGCAGCCCCCGCCGTCTCAACTTCTCCTCCGTCTCTGCCTCCATCCTGTCCTCGGCGTTCATCTCTCGCTCCGCATCCTGCTGCTTCTTCAGCGACGCTCTGATATCCGCATTGTCGTCGACCAACCAAGGTGGTAGGGGCAGTGCGTCTGCTTCGCCATTCGACCTTGCTGCCTCGAAGCCACCAGCCATGTCATCATCGTCGTCAATCATATACGGATCTCCCTCGGCTGCTAGGCCTGATTCTGTCTTCGTGGCCGACTTGGGAGCAAAGAGCGAAGATCCCCAGTCGAGCTTCGGAAAGGGAAGCGGCCCATCAAAGGGGTTCTTCTTGTTCTCAACTATGGGTTTTGGAGGTCTTGATTTGGGGGCGGCGCGTTGGGCTGCAGATCTAGACTTGGCGAGAAGGGCCTGTATATCGTCTTCGTCATCATCGCTATTGCTGTCGCGGACTTCTTTGGCCTGTTCTTCTTTGCGTTTGGGTATCGCGGCGTTGGCTCTGTTATTTACAGTATGTGCAATCATGGAACCACCCTTGCCAATGATGGGGCGTGGTGCGTTGACAGCCTCTTGTTTCCACGCGGGGGGTTCCTCTACGGGTACATCTTCGAACAGCTCGTCCTCTTCGGTTTCGGCTTCGTTCTCCCATAGGTCATGTTGGTTCTTGAGAGATAGGGCGATGGCCTTGTTCAAGTCATCTTGTTCCTCTGGGTGGAGGGCACTACTGTCATTAACCTCATTGATCTCTTCAGGCTCATTATACTTTGCCGCCCTCAGAAGAGCAGCCGTTTCGCCCGTGTTCCCATCCACGAATAGGGAACCCTCTCCATCCTTGCCTGCAGACGCATCACCATCCTTCCTCCCACTATAGTATTGCTGACGTCGCTCGGCAATATTTCGGGCGGCTTGCGCGCTCGCGTGTGTCCCGTACGCCTGTGAGGCAGGCAATTTAGGCAGACGGTTCAAACCCTCTATAGGAATATCCTCAAAGTCGGCGTCGTCCTCGTCCTCAGGGTTTTCTTCCATGTTTTGCTTGGACTGGTACTGGACTTCGATCGCATCCACATCAATCGGCTTGTGCGCTTCTCCAATGTCCTTTTCCTTGCTCACGACTCCCAACGCCCAGCCACCCTCGACACCATCGTTCTTGACCAAAATGTATTCGCGATCCTTTTCGCCCGCCACTCGAGCATTGACGCCGAGAGTCAAATCCAATCCCGTCATGCCCACTTCGTGCATGAGCCGCTGTGTGAGGTGATTCCGTTCCTGAACGCGGTCGATCTGAAAGCGGGAAAAGGCCATCCGGTCTGGAAACATGTCTTCGAGCTGGTCCTTGCTAAGGCCCATTCGGAGTCTGCTCCTCAGCCTCGCAGCATTCAAGATATTGTAGCGATCAGGCGGCGGCAGGCTCTTGAAGAAGTCGCCATCGAAATCAATCTTACTAAAATCGTACAGGTTGACGTCCTCGCCATTGTGAAACTGCTGGGCATACTCCTCCAGCTCCTCGACACTCATGATGCGCGGATCGTCAGGCTTACCCATGGAAGCGATGCTGCCCTCCAGCTCCGGAAGATGATAAGGGTCCTGTTTATGAAACCGTCGAGACTGAACCTTCTCAGCGCGCGTCATACCCACCTCGTCCGCGTATGCGACATGATTCTCAGGGGGCGCTTCCTCGCGCTGCGCCAGTTCTTCTCGGGCTTCGAAATCACCCTCGCCCGCTTTCTTGCGCTTCTCATCTTCTTCCACAGCAATGCGCTGCATCTGCACGGCCAGCAGTCGCCCGGCAGTGCGCACGGCATCTTCTCTGCGGCCTTCGCGCCTCCGCTGCCTCGACTGGATAGTTGCTCGTTTCAGGGCGGGCGCACCGCCGTCGAAGACAAAGACGGACTGGACTCCGAACCAGAGAAGCTTGCAGATGCGACGAAAGAAACCGATGACGTGGGAGTTGCGCAGGGCATTGCCCTCTTTGTCGCGGACCGCCTTGAGGAACTGGTAGATCCAGATGGAGGCATCGACGGCGATGCGCTTGCGGTTGAGTGTCGCCAGGTTGGTCGGCCGAGCGCAAGGTTGAACGACAGTCCAGAGCCCCTTTACACCCATGGCGGCAATGGACGGGGCCGAGAGTTGTGGGATGTCAACTTGGCGGTTGGATATCTCATGTTCATGGTCAAGTTTTTCCAGCAAACACTGAGCGCGCGACGGACACGATGATGACGCACTTGAGCTGCATAGGTGGGTCCACGATTCGCGCTTATGTACGGAGTATGTACAATCATGTACAATCAGGTACTCCGCATGTGCTCAGGTATGTATCAAAGTGTGGGGGTGGGCCTTATTCAAACTTCAGATCCGTCACCAAGCTGATGCCATCCCATCATCATCCAATCCAAATCCCGTTTCATCTCTTCTCATCTCATTATCCCCCCCCCTCCCCCTTCTCTTCTCACGCATCTATTCCTCTCATACCAAACAAGAAAGCAAGCAATTTCTGCCGCCAAATAGAACAAGAAACTTTCAGCCAGGAGACAACCTACCAAGAAGCAATGGAAGATTCAACAGACAAGAAACAAAGCAAAGCACAAGCAAAAGCCTACCTCTGCTACCTCCTAGACAAGAACCTCCGCGTCTCCACCACAGACGGTCGCCTCTTCCGGGGCTGCTTCAAATGCACCGACCACGTATGTCCCCCTATTCCAAGGAAGCAGCACAAGAGACGTTTCAAAACAAAGGGGTCAAGAAGAGAAGAAATGGACCATGGAAAGGTGTATAATTATATAGTTCGCTGTGCTAATTACATGACATCTCAACCGCAATATGAATTTTTCTGTGACTCATGAAATGAATAAAGGACCAGAATATCGTCCTGTCAGATACATTTGAGTACCGCCGCCGTTCGAGTGCGCCTTCAGAAAAGGCCTCAGAAACGTCCTCAGATGCGACGCTGAGCGCAGAGGCACAATCCGCTTCAGCAGCTGATGATGGCTCTGGGAATATGTCGTCCCGGAATCTGGGCATGGTGATTGTTCCGGGCCAGCATATTGTCAAGATGGAGTTGGAGGAATTTGCGAGTCAACGAGCGACGAGGAGGCTTGCTGTATGAAAAGGGGGAAGGGCGGACCCTTAACGAGACAGAGGAGGACGTTCGTGATATCAAGGCACATGGGATAAGGTCTCAGCCATAAATTACGGCCCTGACACAGCGTTTCTGCGAGACGCTTATTCTTGGTACCCATGCATGCACATCACACGACGTTAGGGCAGATAACACACGAGAGCGACGACATGAGCTGCAATTGTCATGAATAAGAGTACAATATAATAAGAGCATAATATTAAATTAATATCCTCCCCGCTAGCAGTACCCAAGGCATCCAACGGACAAGTCATCCTCGTAATCCAAAACTATACTATCAAATGTCTCGTTGTGCCAGTGGTCCCACGACCCCGTCCGCCTTCCAAACAAAAGGGGAAAAAGAATTCAACAAGAAATATTAAATAGGAAATAAGTCTCGTTACCACCGCTGCTTGATCGCCTATTCGGCTGCCATAAAGTCTCTCAAAAACCGGGCGGATATCTTTTCGTTCCCGATCGCGCCCCTCCTTGAGCGCATAAGTCTTGACTACCAATTATAGCAGTAAATCACCCAACAACTGTCTCCTTGGTTCGGCCGCGCCCCTCGCTGTTCAGATCGCTGGTAGCGTCCTCTAATTCTTCCTCCTCCTCCTCCTCCTCTTCGCTATCCTCTTGTTCGTGTTCGCGGGCGACCCAAGAGCTACCGTCGTTCAGGGGGGCATCCTGGCCCGACAGATCATGGCCATCGTTTCGGTTGCGGATGTTGTTGCGGCGGCGCTGGGACAGGGTACGGGAGCGGGTGGAAAGCTTGGACGAGACGGCGGCGTTGGAAGTCACCCAGTTGGTCAAGGCATCCTCGCAGTCCTGGATGATAGCCCGACTGGCCTCATAACCGTCATATGCCTGTCGAGTCTCGCCAGGAGTCACAGGTGTGTCGTCGACGAGCTCCAGGAGGTGCTTGCCGTAGCCAGCAATAATGGCGACCTTCTCGCAATGCTCACGGAGGGCGTCAAATTGGTACGTGTAGGCAGCCTTGACCTTCTCACGCGTAATGTTGGACAGTTGGGCCTCGGCCACGAGCGACTCGGCCTCGGCACGGACAAGCTCCTGCTCCAAGACGACAATCTTGGGAGAGTTGGGTTCCTTGTACTTGAGCTGGGCAATCTGGTCGGTGATTTTTTGCTTGCCTATGCGGGGTCAGCTTTCACGCCATGCAGTGTACAACAGCTCAAGAGCTATCTCGCTGTGGCAAGGATAGTACGTACGGTCACGGCTGGGCTGCACGGAAGCCTCAATGTTTCGGATGCTCTTCATGGTAATGCGGTACTGGTCGTAACGGTCGACATACTGGTCCTCCAGCTCACCAATCTCGTACAGAAGAACACCAAGCTTATCAGTGACGTCAGAGACGTCTTCATCAGCGCCCTCGCCCCAGATGGAAAGTTGTTGCTATAGAAGCAAAAGTCAGCGTCCAACGTCGAATGGGCGAATCGGTGTCGTGCATGCCACATACAGCAACATCCATGCGCTCTTTGGCGACAGTCTCCAAGCTTCTCATGACGTTCTTCTCCATCTTGACCAGCTGGGCGAGCTTCTTGGCCAGGTCGGGGCCAAAAGCGCCGCCGGCATTGCGGCGCAAAGCATGGCCTAAATTGCCTCGTATCAGTGGTTCGTCCTATCAAGAAAGCATCGTGTCTATCGCCGGGTGCTTACCGAGGTTGCCCTTTCCGAAGAAGCGGCCGGCTTTGGTGGATGAAGGGGGAGGAGGAGGGCTCTAGTCGCAGGTCGCGCAAGTCAGCTCATGTGTCGACAGAATCTGGGAGTCCGGCGAGCTCAAAGAGCTTCCCGATGGCGCACACGGGCGGTAGGGCACGTACCTGCAGCTGAGAGGCAGTGGGCGCGCGAGTTGTGCGCATAGAATAGGTGCGATGCATTCTGGCGGTGTGAAGAAGAGCTTTCCCGTGATGTGATTGTGAGTGTTTCGACGAGAGAGCGTGCCGGTAGTGCGAATATATGTCGAGTGAGAACGGATGCGGAGACGGGTCGGGGACTAAGTGCTCAGGGATGAAAGAGAGGACTCAAATGGAAGCACGATGCGCCGATAAGTACAAGGCCGGGGGTCAGGCAATGGTTATAAGGCTGGGGATACCATTTGCGGAGAGTAGCCGAGAAGAGCAAGCCTGGATGAAGCAGCACAACTGGATGCGGCTGCTTCGGCGACGTCATCCATCATCGTCTTGTTCTTGTTCCGGAGTGGACCAGCTATCGGCGACTGGCGACTGGGGGGTTAGAGTGTTCTTCAACCCTGTTCAACCTTGGCCACCAGAAAACTAGTCTAGTTCGGCGGCCAACGACGCCAGCTGCGCCAGCTGCGCCAACTGCCGCCGACGATCAGTAGGACCTTGCCGTCGCCAGGTGGATGCAGCTGCTCGCAAACGAGTGATGAGGTCATCGGCGTTGTTTCGCTGCGCAAGCGATGAGTCTACCCGCTCTCCACACGGCGTCATCGCACGACGCCGTCGTCCCTCACAAGAGACAACAGAGAAACAGCAATCTCAACGGGACCTCGGAATACTTTCTAGCGCCCTTCACAATCATGTTGCGCCGTCGTGATTCGTCGATGCGCGCGGCTTGGCCGAAGCCGTGGCCGCCCGGCAGCCCCTGCATAATTGGTGTTTGAGCGATCTCATCCTAGGGTAGGCTGGGGACTCGGGGAGCGAAGGATCTTCCCATGATTCCAGCCACGATGCGAACCACGCTCCAGCCACTCGTGATTTTCCCTTCTGCCTCTGCGCGGAGTGGCATTTCCATGTCAACAAGACAAGACGTGACGCGTGTCTCGCTGGCAGGCTCGGACTCTTGGGAAACGCGCAGCCGCCTTGACCAGTTACTCTTCACCCAATTGGCATCCGTTCAGATCAGTATCCATCTTGGTGTCCATCTTGGGTATTTTTGCCATTCTTTCTGCACTTCATGGCTGATCAGCGCAGTCTTCCCCGTCTTGCTCGTCGTCTCCTTCCCACTCCACGAACATCACGCCGCGGTCAAATGCGATTTGGTGTCGTGGGCTCCGCTTCACGGGCGAATGGAGTCTGACGAGGCCCTTGCTGACATGTAGATGTGTTGCGATACTCGGACACGCGAGGTGCAGACTGCAGCGACTTGACCTCCCGATCAACCACAGCGGCAAGCATATCGAGTCGTTGATCACGCGGTCCAATCCTTCTCAGCCCAGCCAGTGAACCGCCATGAGATCAACCAGACGCTCGCCGCACAACCTCCATCAGCGAGCCGCCGACAATGAAGATGTGCTCCCACGCAGCGGCAAGCGATCGCTTGCACAAAAACAACAAGCAGCACAAGCAGCACAAGCCGCCGAGGCAGCCGAAGCGGCCAATTTGCCATCGCCACTCCACGGCTTTGGCAATGGCACCCTTGATCCAGCCCGCCCGTTTCCCTTGCGTCTGCAAACTGGCATGGCCTCCAATTGCACAGAGCGCTTTACGACCATGGGTCTGAACACCCTGTCGAGTTCCGGGCTTGCAAATAGTTCATGTGGAAGCCCTGCACCATCCTCTGGCTTTTTCGAAAGACTAGGCTCGACCTTTAGCGATATGCCCTCGCACCCGACGCGCTCTCGACCGGTCGCGCCGTCGTCTCCCGCGACAGAATCTGCAGTCATCAATGCGTCGATGTTTGACGCACAGATCGAGGATGGTGCCGAATGGAGCATAGAAAAAATCATGGCGCATTTGCAGATCGGGCGACAGGACATTCGAGAACTTCACTCGCGTCTTACCGGCTATCTTATTGAGTCCACCAAGCCTGTTGACCGTCGTGTACACACAGGTCCAGACCTATTCGCCAATATCCGGTCACCAGCAGTGGCTGAGGAGAAGGGGGTGACGATGAAAGTCAGGTTCAAGCAAGCCTCCAGAGGCAAACGAGACCCGCGAGACCAACGAGTGGCGCATTACATGTCTGTGTGTACCAAAACGAACGTAGATCGAGTACCGCCTTATAAATTCCATCACGTGGAGATAAAAAAAAACATTCTCACCCCGAATACTATGCTCACGTTCGTACCACACCTGCGGGATCTCGATAGATCTGAGGAAACTAAGTACAACCTCTGGCTCAAGGGGCTGGAGGAGATTGACTTGAAGTCTGGCTTCAAGCCCATGAGCAGGGAGGAGAAGCTCGAACTCACCATACAAGGCGAGAGGGCAGCCACGGTATCGCTCTACTTGGACACATGGCTCGAGAAAATGGCCATGCCAGGGTGCACCAAGGCAGCCTTGATACGCTACATGGCCGCCCGTGAATCCGACGACGCCATCACACCACGTCAGAAATCTGACATCTTACACTCTCAGGGCGTGCAAAACATCACGGCGCCGGAGGCCGACAAGGCGGCCGAGATGTTCACTGAGGCCTTTCGGCGTGTTTTTCAAGATGACCTGCCCGATGCCCAGCAAGTTGACCTTGGTAAGGTGCTGATGCTGGACGAATCTATCGATAACATCATGGATTCTAAGCCCATCGTCAAGGATGCATCAAGTCTGGACATTACGGATCCCCACCACATCGAAGACGAGGACGAATTGGCCGAAACAAACCTCGCCACGTACAACATTTTAGGATGCCTCATCTGCTACAGCCATTCGTGTGACCACGGCGAATATGACAACAAGAACATGAAGCGCACCTTCTCAATGGGCTCGTGCTCTCGTCTTTCGGATACTCTGAAAGCGCGGCGGAAGGGTCAGGCCCAGGATACTGTGACGGATAAGATCTGTCGACGACAGTGTTACAGACGAGGCGCAGACCATGTACGGATGCATCTACACCCGCGACCATGGCTGGAGGATGAAAGAACCGTGCTCCGATCACTCTACACCACAACGAGGTACAGCTCGTTCCGAGGCGATCCCATCTGTCTAGCGGCCGAGTTTCTCGACCGGAGCTGCGATGAAGTCTATGCTGAGTTCACGTTGATGGACGTTACATTGCCGCCGCCAGAGCCCTGCGAAGTGCCTCGCGTCAAAAACCTCACGTGGTATGATCGGCGGCGCAAAGTCCTCATGGGGGACTGGCAGGACCACACCATTACGCACGCGCATCAGCGTCGAGAGAACCTGGAGCCGTGCTCTCACGATGGCGTCTGTGTGCAACGCACATGTTCGTGTGTGGATGCCGGCGTGTTGTGCGACAAGTTCTGCCGATGCACGGTCGAGGAGTGTGCATATAAATTCACGGGGTGCGCGTGCCATTCGCAGGGACAGGCATGTCAGCAAAACCGGAAGGACAGGCCTTGCATTTGCGTGCAGCTAAATCGCGAATGTGACCCTGAGCTGTGCGATTCATGCGGTGTTTTGGAACGGGCGAACCCGCTTAACGCCGATGACGATGACCTGCATGCGACTGGATGCCAGAACTGCGACCTTCAGAGGGGCACGAGTAAACCGCTGCTGCTGGGTCAGAGCCAACTCGAGGGCTGCGGCTACGGTCTCTTCACTGCAGGGCCTATTGCGCAGGACGACTTTGTGATTGAATACGTCGGCGAGCTGATTACCCATGATGAGGGTGTCCGACGGGAAGCTCGACGGGGTGACGTATTTGATGAGGAGTCCAACGTGTCCTATGTCTTTACACTACTGGAGGACGAAGGTATCTGGGTCGATGCAGCCATCTACGGGAACCTGAGTCGGTACATCAACCACGCGTCGGAGCATGACACGCGGGGATGCAACGTCACGCCACGGATTCTGTACGTCAACGGAGAGTATCGCATTAAATTCACAGCCATGCGAGATATCCAAGCCGGAGAGGAGCTTTTTTTCAACTATGGCGAAAACTTTCCCAACCTGACCAAGAACCTGCTGGACGACAAGGCCGCTCGGAAGCCAGAGTCGAAAGCAACAAAGGGCGCCCGATTGGCGCGTTCTCAAGTTCATCGTCCGGTACCTCTTAAAGGCGTCAAGGTTGACAGCAAGAGAAAAGGGCGCGGACGACCGCCGATCAAGCGAGAGGCCCCGCCAGTAATCATCCTAGACACAGATGAAGAATCAGATACTCTGTCACAGGCACGGAAACGGAAGCGAAGCGTGAATGATGATGGCGCTGACGATGAAGACGATGAAGACGACGAAGACGGTGACGGCGACGATGACGACGACGATGATGATGATCTTGATACTGGAGAGGAATCTGGACACGCTTCTGCGATGCAGCGCAGAACTGTAACACATAAAGACGGCATAGCAAAGCGAGAATTCAAAGAGCTCGGCTCAGCGTTGAGGCTACAACACAGATCCAGAAGAAAATACGGACAGCTACAACGACCAGGCCGGCGCTCTGAGCTGTCCAACAAGGCACGTGGCAAACGCGGCGGTGCGCGACCAGGTAGCGGGAGGCCTAGAAAGCATTCCCATCTGATTCCCTCTAAACCCGCGTTTGACCACTACGAATTCCCGGATGATTCCCCGGAGGGGAGTTCAAAGTTGGCTGCTGCTGCCGCAGTACCATCGTCATTAGGAAGTCGCGGCTCTTCGTGGCGGAGTATCACGACGCCGGAGCAGAAGCGCGTTCCGAGGCGCTCTGACAGGATCCAGGTCCCGCAGCTGGAGGATAAGTATATTAAAAAGGAGGGCAGGGAGGGACACAAGGTGGTGATGCCCAAGACAAGGAGGGCGCGGAGAGATATGCGGGAAAAAGCTGATGGGGTGGGGGATACGAATGTGAAGGTGGAAAAGCGTGGGGAACGGGCGGCGAGGATTCGGAGGCTGCCGGCGAAGTTTCGCGACGGTTATATTTGTTGATCGGCTATGTTGAGACGAGATGCTAATGATAGGGACTTGGGACTGATGATTGAGTGGTGAGCTATTAGATCTGATGTGATGTTGGAGGCTCGAGCCATTTACGATGTACATAGATATGATTTGGGATGGGTGCAGCCGACTCAACATCGATGAGGAGTACTGCTATTCGCGCGACACTTTTTTTCTGTTCGCGCGACAACTCCACTTTGTGCCCCACAAATTGTCTCCATTTTAACCAGATTTGGCATCAGCGGTTTTTTTTTTTTTTTTTGCCAGACGCCCCCCCGCCATCATTTCATTGCACACCACAGCGCATGGAACATCAAAATCCACAAGTAATCAATCAAGGCATGACTGTTTTCAACA
>SRPP01000450.1:0-20521 GCA_018360055.1 Claviceps monticola
GCCGTGCCTTTGGCAAAATTCCGCTTTTAACGACAAAACTTGTGCCCACGCGAGCACACGTGGTGGAAGGCGCTGACGCCTGAAACCACCCCGAAAACAACTGTCGTTGGCGACTGAGATGTAGGATATTCTTTGGAGAAACTGGCTTGTATTTAGAAGAACCCGGGATTAGCCCTGCACGCCCTATTATGCCCAAAACTGGGACGCAGGGGCGTAAAATACTCAACAATAACAACAACGTCAACTCGCATCGTCACGCAGACTACCTAAGTAAGCACCAACCCTGCCTGCCTGGCCATGTCAGCTGCAAAGTACAGAGTGGAATAGTGAGAGGAGAAGAATTTACTGGATGAACGACTGATTCCTAGAAGCGTTGGTGAATTTCTACTAGTTGTACATGCCTACATCCACACGCACGCAAGTCTAGCTTATGGCGCAAGGAGACACACAGTGACACAACTTGACACAAGTCAAGTTACAACAAGGCCGTGTGGAGCAACACGCATCATCTGCAGCTTCACCGCTGACCAGCAAACAGCCGACATGACCAACTCGCTCCCTCAATATTCGCACGTGTCTGCCCATCAGAAGCTACTCACCCCGCTGGACTCCTTGAGAAGTTGAGATACATACATATGTACGGAGTACATACCCAGGTACATACATACCTAACGGGCGTCGGGAAGGAAGGAGCACGCGAGGCTCGGCTATGGAAGATGGAAGGAGCAGCCCCCCCCCCCCCCCCCCCCCCTGGTTGGTTCTTGTTGCGGTGACATTGCGTGGGGCGGGGTTGCGTCCGAAGTTCCGAATCCTCTTTTCAGGTACCTGGTACCTACCTACATTAGGTACGCACAGTTCAAATGCGCCGATATAATGTCCGCTCCCGTTGAAAGACCCCTTGGTCCCGGCTCATCGACACGGCTTAAGAAAATGTTTCCGAGCTCGCCATCCGCTTTGACCAACTGACAAACGTCAAGCAAAAGAAGCTGGGTGATAGCCGGGATGCCCAAAGAAGTGGAGTCTTGGCAACTCGACTGGGAATCGCGTGAACCCCCAGTGGGGAACTTACCCCAACTTCCCCAGGCCTTCCGTTCCTTTGTCCTTGCGAAAAGGACGGTTAGGCGACAAAGACGCAGGATTGCCGGCTTCAACCCCGACTACTGGCAACTGCCCTTGTTTCCATTCCCCACAGTGCGCCGCGCGCACCGGGTCTTCATCTTATCTTCTCTTTCATGTCTGTTGTTGGCCTCTTTTATACAGTGACTGCCCGCTCTCAACTGTCCTATCACCTGTGGGCCTTCTCTTGTCGATTCGGTCGCTTCATCTCGGATTCTCGGTAACTGGATATCACGTCCTGCTGTGCTGTCGTCGTGATCTAGTCACAAACTACGGCCGGATTCTGCGCGACAGACAGGGCAACGTTCTCATCGCTTTAGATATCGAGGCAAGTGGCGGCTTTGCCATGCCGTCGTCGTCTTACGATACGAGGCCCGGGACGCCGGTCAAGTATGCTTATATGTTCGAGAAGGACAAAGGGCCGACCAAACAATTTGATGCGCTTCTCAGAGCCATCGCTCGACATGTGGTAAGTGACCTGTCATGCACACAAAGAGATGTTGGCTACGAGACCTAACTTTTGCTTTCCGCAGATTCTAGATATTGGAGACAAGTCCGATACCCACCTGACGCCCAAAAAGCTGGCTGCCTTCTATAAAGCAGTCGGGGGCAACTATGATTGTATGTGCTCTTCTTTTGGAACGCGATAAAAGATAGAAAAGAAGAACAGGGTGACGATGTGACCTCCCGACTGAGCCCTGCCTACCCTTGACTAATCCTCATGCTGACCGGTCCTATCCGTAGCTCTATTTGTAGATATGCCCCATGCCGCCATCTCGTACATGTGGCAAGTTACTGGATGTCAGCATGCGCTTCAACCCACGGGCAACGACTTCGAGGCTCCTTCAATACCGGCCCTCACCTTCCGCGGCTTCTCACGGTGGGAGTCGCTCGAGGTGTTACTCGGACCAGAGGAACACGTTCCGTTCCTGCAGTACGCCGTGAAGAACTGGAAATTGAGACATCCGGAGACGGGGGAAGTCTTCCCCATCGACTTACCTGGCTCCTGTTTTCCTTCACAAGCAGACAAAGACGTGGATCGTTGGCACAAAATCTGTGCAACCAAGTTGTGGACAGCGGCCGCCGCAGCATCAACAACGTCCAACGGCGAAGGGTCGAATTCGAACCCATCTTCGTCGCATGAGAAACAATATCCTAGGTTTGCATACGGTCACGTTCAAGAGCCACGTTCCTCCTCACCGTTGCCAAAGTCAAGACATCCGGAAACCGAGTACTTTGGACGGCCGAATTCATCTTACACCCCGCGGCGACAAACCAGCCAACATAAAGCCGATCGATCTCCGGATCGTCACCATCGAGATATGTCCGCGGGCGATCGAGGGAGACGAAGAAGCTTCTCTGATTACGCAGACCCTCCGCCCGAGGCGAATCACGCAACGCCATCGCGTGGATATTCACCTTCTTATCTGGATCCTCACGCAAAGAGATCAAGTCGTGTTCGCCGACACAGCCAGCCGACTCGGTATTCATCATCATCATCAGTAGAGGAAGATCGTGTTCTGGATCATAGAGAACCGCGTCACCGGCACCCCATTTCGCCGCCTGCACCCTCCATTCGAAGGTTTGTGCGCACCCCAGGAAACCCGTCGTCGCAAGGTACCTTCAGCGGATCGAGCAGTCCTCGCGCAGACGACAGTAAAAGACGGAGCGGGCCCGGCCCATTGGGGACACTCCGTGACAAACTTTCAGAAACTGTCAGCAATATACTGCCGAATGGCTTGACATCTGAGCGCCCACGGCCTGGCTCACGACAGAGCTCTGGTGCGGGAGCTGTTCGATCACGAAGAAGCCGCGAACAAGTTCGCCCCTCACGTCTTAACCTGAATCTCTCGGACATGGGTACCGAAGACTCAGAGGACCCTGCCACAGCGGAAGGCGACGCACGGAGAAGGCGCCGTCTTCGAGATGAGCGCGCGAGGGACAAGGATAGGGACAGAGAGCGGGAAAGGGACCGCTATCAAAGCGGCAGAGGTCGCGATGGCTGGGATGAAGACAGAGCCCCTGAACTAAAACGGGGCCAGAGCTATGTCAGGCGGCCCGACAAGCAGAGGCGAACCAGCAGCCATGCCGACATTGACAGGCAGCGCGATCCGCCTGAGTGGGATTCCCGCGACCGCGACCGAGATCGCGGCCGAGATCCCGGCCGAGAACGAGAACGGGAACGGGAACGGGAGCGTGTGAGAGAGGAAAGAAGGAAATGGAGCCGACGGCACTCCCCAGAGGAAGGGCTGACGAGCGCTGCTGCTGCTGCGGTGGCAGGCCGGCAGATGTACGCTGAGGCGGCACACGTTTAAGCTGGGGACAGCCGAGCCGACATACGAGGCGGAGGCCGGTATAGAGAAGCAACCAATTTACACAAAGGTGAATGGATCTTACGAGCAATGAAACGAAAACATGAATGATGACCTGGCGGGCGAATATCGTTGGATTTTTCTGGCAGAGCCAGGGCTTCGCGTGCGAGATGCATGTACATATATACATAAACGAATACGTGAATGCTAATACATGATGTTATGGCCGTGTTGTGTGAGACGGTGTGGGAGAATGATGATGATGATCTAGGCTAGGCTGTCCACATCCGTGGAACAAAGGAGGCTATGTACATGTGGGTCTCTGCCCTAAAGTGCTACATGCCTGAGGAGAGCAAGTGATGCCTAAGATGTGAGGCTGCTACCATCTAACATGTTGTATCCTCTGAGGCGAAGCGGCGCATAGGGGTAGAGAGAGGAGACTTGAGATGATGGGCCGTGTGTCGTGCATGCCACACTGAACGTCTCTCACTTTATTACACGTGAAGACGACATTCCGTGACAGACCACGACCATCATGCATACGTGCGGCAGCCGTTGGCTGGATGAGGTAGGTAAAACTACATACCTACCTACCTAGGCACGGATGCTCGTGCTCTGGGCTGGGTTTGCTACATACAGCGGTGCCAAGACCTTAGGCGCCACATGCAGTTACATACAGCCTCACAGGTCGTTTCCCTTGTTATGTACGGAGTACCGCGGCACAGCACCGACTTCTCACGAGTCATATCTCACCAAATTAGCACTTTCGCCCGATTGCCCCTGTGTCACGTCGTCTCGCTCTCTCGTCTGGCCCCCCCGCCCCATAAAATAAGTTGCACAACGCCGCCCCCTTCGCTCGCTCCCTGCCCCTTTTCATCATCGGATAAGAGCCAACATTGGTACATTTCAAAACGTTTTTCATTCGAAGATTTATCTCCACGAGTTTTCCCAATACGGACTCGCATTCACTGACATACGTACTCAATACACACACGAAGAGAAAAAATCAAAGAAGAAGAAACAGCAAAAGCACAAATCTCAGCCCATCCTCCGAAAAGACAAGAGAGAAACGTTCCGGCCCGACCGGTCCAAGGAATAGAAAAAATGAAGGGCCGCCCTGTCGAGGATCTTGTCTTCGAATACCTTCTCCCCGACCGCAAGGAAACCGATCCGCCCACCTTCCAAACCTTTCTTCGCTGCAACATCATCCCCGAGATCCACGCGGAAGCAGCTGCCTTCTACGGCGATGTCGACACCCAAGAGGCCAAGTATCCTGGCCTCGACTACATGCACCCAACGCACAGAATCCGCCTGTCGCGATGGCCCTGGCATAGACGCCTCTTTCGCGCCTTTGACGCTCTGCGCCTCACGGAGTCCGAAATTCGCGGCCTGGCGAGGTGGGAGGGAACGAAGTGGGCCAAGGAGAAGTACGAGAAGGAAAAGGGGGTCGTCATTAGGGATTCGACGCTGGATGAGATTTCTGACTGGGCTGCTCCGTTGCCGTCTGCGTCTACGTCCACGTCTGCGTCTACGTCTGCGTCCACGTCTGCGTCCACGTCTGCGTCCACGTCTGCGTCCACGTCTGCGTCCACGTCTGCGTCCACGTCTGCGTCCACGTCTGCGTCCACGTCTGCGTCCACGTCTGCGTCCGCGTCCGCGCCCGAGGAGCCGAGACGGAACGCTCCATCAACAACAACGCGCCGCCCGACAGACATGGAGCAGGAGTATTTGGAGCGAGAACAGTCCATACTTCGCACGCTGCGAAACCTCGGAGAGCGGCTTGCGAGGGATGACGAAGAAGTAGACCGCCCTGACCGGGAAGACGGAGAGAGCAGTAGTGACGATGACCCATTCGAGAGCATCGGCGTTGAACTGAATGAACGTCTTCGAGAGAGGGCCCTGCGGCGCGAGGCGGGAGATATGTCGCTCGTGATGGACGAGGAGTGGGAGCACTGGCTGAAAAACGCGCTTGAATCGGGCGAATTGCCACTGCTCGCCGAACAGTTGACGGATATATTGTTCCTACATGTCCCCAGCACGGCGGTGATTCCATTTTCCTTCATACCGCCCGGCATGCTCCGCGCGGCGCGGAACGGACAGTGGTCTGAGATCCCCAGGGTCCTACATCCGATGCTGCGCCGAAGGCTCGAGACCCCGACTTCTATCCGAGGTTCTAGTCACGGCACTCGGTTGGACGCTCGGAGGAGGGTTCTGAGGCGGGACTCTGCTGGGACGCGGGTGAGCAGCGTGTCGCAGGGTCTGCGGCCGACCATTCGTCTCCCGAGCGCACAAGGTGCGTTTTAGGAGCAGGAGTCATGATGTTCTGCGTTTTGGCTAGCCGATTCTTGCCTCTTTCGTGCCATCATTCGGTTCTCAAGAGATTTAAAAAAACGACCTTGTAAGCGTCGCGACTTCACCAGGAAAATTATTCCCGCTTTCTAAGCCTGCCACACCTGTGACCTACCCGTTGGAATTTATTCACACCGACATTGCCGGACCACTTCCCATCACTGGACACGGAAGAGCTCGCTACTGGGTAGTATTCGTGGATGACTTGACTGTCTGGACACACGTTGTGCCTCTTAGGCAAAGATTAGCTTTGCCAGAAGCCTTTTTCGCCTGGCTTGAACTCATGGAGCGCCTAGAAAGACGTTGTCACCGCATTCGACTAGACCAGGCTGGCGAAAAGACTTCGTCAGATTTCGCGATCACTGGTCTCGCCGTCAACGGCTATGGTGTCATGGCCAATACGGCCCAACAAATTGGCACCGCTATCTTGCCTTGCCGCACGGGCTCCAAATTGATCTATCTTACCTTACCTATGACGCCAACGCACCCTGCAACTTGGTATCTCTCTCTCAACTCAGAGTCAACGGCACCAAGGTCGACTATGTTAACGATGATTTTGTTTTAACCACGGACTCGGGATTTGACCTGGAGGCTGTCTCTTCTTTCTGTGGACCCCACAGCTCCTGCGAGGTAAATAGTAGTATTCACACGAAAGACTGACTGGAATAAAATCGTCCTATGAGAGGCCCGTGACAAGGTTCTGACATGGAACCGGGAGAGCATCGGCAGCAAAGAAGAAGCAAAGCAACGAAACAAAACGTAACGATGACGCGATGGCGGCAACGAAGAGAAACAAAAGAAGAGCCTGAAGAATACTACACAGTGGACGGAAATCGCGAGGGGGGAAACATGCGGAACCGCCAGAGTGGGAGATCTGAAAATGACATGGGGGGGTGTATTTGTCGCCCTTGACACTGATCACAAGCTCACATCAACGCCCATCGACGCACACTCACAATTTGCGCTTTCTTCGAGAGTGCGCATGACATCCCTCGATATGCAGGGACGTCTCTCCTGATTCACGCTTTATTTTATTTCCTTCCTGTCTTATATTCTTCTTTCCTCAAATTTGGGATATTGGCAACAGGGCGATCACTTTGCTGCATGCCCTCCCTCTCCATTTGAGTTGGGGGCCTTGCTATCTCTTTCTTTCCTCCATTTCTCGGAACAAGCTTGGATACATCTTGTGGAGCGCTGACTACTCTTCTTTGAGTTCAAATTTGCATATATCGATCGGGGCCGGGCTCCCTGGACAAAAGTTTTTGTTGCAGCATTTCTTTTCGTTGGACTCACGGAAATACCCACCTAACGAGACTGAGTAGGATCCTGAGGGGGTGAAAAGGGAATAATGTGCTTTTTTTTTCAACATTTTTAGCGTTGGTTGAAGCTTCCATTTCCGTTCTATCAAAAGCATGAAGACATCTCTCGGAAAGAGGGTCTGCGGGATTTGAGGCAACTTCAGGCGCGTTTTCGCACGATACCCAGCTTTTCTTTTTATTTTGTTGAGACGCGACGTCTGGGAAACCTTGCACGACTGCAGAGGAATGCCGCACACGAGGCAGAAATCGAAGCGAATCAGGACACTTCCGTGGACTCGTTGAATAACGAACGAAGTCTGCGGTCTTGAAATGGCGAAGAGGGCGGAACGCCCATCATCGCAGAGTTTCAGTCGTTGTCCTTTTCTTCTCATATTCTTTTCGTCATTTTCTCTCTTCTTTCGGATGTTGATTTTTGTTGGTTTTGCGTCAAGGTTCATGGCAAAATAGGCACCCATGGTGAACAGGTCAATCAGTCAGTCAGAGTAGAACAGTCAGGCAGGACAGTCGCATTTGGCAGGCACAGTCAGAGGACACAGGACAGTCAGAGCGCAGACGAGGCATTTCATAGCAGGCACGACAGTCAGATCAAGCAGAGCAGGTAAGGTTCGTGAGGAAGTATGCTGAAAGGAAGAATACCCCGAGGAAGAATACCCAAGGAGGAATGGAATATCCAAGGATACCCAGAGTGGGAAGGGGGCCCAACCCCCCCCCCCCCCCCCAACGACGACTGCCCCAACAAAGAACGCAAAGACTGCGACTGGTGAGGGGAAGTCGTTTTACGGCGTCACAAGGTTACATCTATCTGACGGCGCTATTCGTAAACTGCCGGGGCCCAACAAACATGAAAAACCAATCCCAGCACGGTTTCACAATCAGGTTGAGGGCTTTACGGAGATACATACTGGACTGGTACTGTTCGCAGGGGGCGTAGGGTTACTTTTTGTACATGTAGTGCATATAATACGGAAGAGAGTCCGTAGTTACATGATCGTCTTCTGTGCTTGATGCGTATGTAGTTTCGTCCTTGGCGTCAAGGCCCATTGTACGTGCTGCATACCTACTACTACGTAGTGTTGTATCGTGCAGTATGGTAGAATAGTGTACATACCACTATTCTCTACTTCCGCTGCGGCCGCATGACGGGCGTGAAGCTGCCTTGGTTGGGAATCGAGAGATCCAAGAATAGACTAGACAACAACAAACAGATTTGTCAGATTGGAGGCAACAGCATCTCCAGTCGTCGATGTCTACTAGGTAGACTAGATGAGTAGGAAGGTAAAAGGGTCGGGCAAATCGAACACCTAATACACCTACCTGATGAACATTGACATCTTGTTTCTTGTTCTGTTGTTCATGCGACACCATCTGTAAATGTAAAAGTCGTAAGAAAGAAGTATGGCATCGCGATTAATCCATGCTACAAGATGAAATAACAGTGCTTCAATTCATTCATCAAACTCAGATGCAGGACCTAAAGTTACAAAAAAAGACAAGCAGTTCCAAGTTACGGGCATATTTCCTCCGTACCACTCGCTGCACACAACCCCGATAAGAACGCCGCGCTTAAAACACCACATACAAAAATACGGGAGAAAACACAATAGACTGGGTGGCATGGTGAAGGACCCATTCATAGCGTGGCCAGCCTGTCACTTGAAAGGCGCATGCCGTACATGGCCTCTGCTGAACAGATGAAGGCGAATCTTGCGTCTCGATTTCGGAGGCGAATACTACTTCTCCGGCTCGAGATGGGACCACTCGGGAATGGCCTTGATCTGCTGCCACATAAACTTCTCGAGCTTGTTGGCCGACTTGGCATAGGGGGTGTTCTCATTGTTGTACTTGCGGCAGTTGTCAAAGATGAGCTTGGCGTCGCGGGTAAAGTCCTCAGGCGTGGCGTACTGGTCCGCCTCGAGTTTGTTCTCCATGGTGCTGAGGTCCATGGGCTCTTTGATGACATCGTAATAGTCGGCCACGTCGTCGCGATTGACGGGCACGAGGAACGGCCATGCAGATTGGTGGTTCTGCAGGTCGTTGAGGAGATGGAGAAGTTGGTTGTAGTTGGGTCCGTGGCGCGGCTGGCGCGCTAGCTCGTCCATGTCGGGAGACCAGCCGGATGCGCGGATGGCAGGGATATCGAGCGGGTTGATTTCCTTGACGCCGTTCCGCCATTCCTTGGGAGGCGCGTGGACCGTGTGTGACTTTGAATAGGCGCGAATCTTGGCCTGTACACACTCCTTCTGCTTGAGAAGCATGCGGCCCATTTCGAGGTACCGTATTCGCGGGAGCATAGAGCATTGCATGATTGTGCCGCCTTCGTAGTCCTTGATATATCCCATCCATACTCGTCGGTCGAGGGTGATTTCTTTGGTGAAGCCTTGTTTCTTGAAGTATCCAATAGCGTAGTTGTCGGCATACGTCAGGAAGTGCATCACGTCGCTGGTGGCTTTGACATAGTCCTTCAGGTGTGACATGAGATGCGCACCATAGCCCTTGACCTGTTGATCCGAGCTGATAGCGCAAAACACAATCTCTGCGAACTGCCGACCCTTGAACGGACGATATGTGATCCCGCCGACGACTTCCAGCGGCTTCTTGACAATGGCGATGGACAGATGGGTTCGGTCGTAGACTAGTCGTGCGATGTAGTCCTTGGGCATCTTGGGCAGTTGCTTTTGAAAGATGCATTTCAGGCCCGTCAGGATGATGAGCGATTCGCGTTCGTTGTCATTATTGACCACTCGGAACTCGATTTCGCCGTTGCGCTCTTCTATGACGGCGGGCTATCAAGTTAATTAGCATCTGTTCTTCCGTTTCCTGCCTGCTCCCATCTCATATTTGTTTCTTCGTCCTTGCTCCTTTCGTTCTTTCATTCTTCTGTTCCCTTTAGATCTGCCGCAGCATAGCACGACCTGAGTAAACTCCCAAGACTGCAATGCATATACGCACCTTCTCAGGGAACGGTATGGGCTTCGCGACCGCCGACATTTTATCGTCGACGGGCTCAGTGCCTTCATGATGCTTCATTCTCTTAGTCGTCGAGGGTGAGGGGGGATCTGCGGAAGCTTTGCGCTTCGAGCCTTGAAGACAGTCTGGTTAGCCACGCGCGGTAACTGGTGACGGGAGATTGTGAATATGTACCATTTTCTTCCTTGGTTAAGGTATCCCCCATCTTTACAGTTCTGGCCTCTACGGCGGCACCAGTAGAGTGATGCACAAGCGAGCTGTGTCAGTTGTCACTCAGCGCGCATGGATGAATTGAGTCCAAAGCTGGTGGACACTCGCGACCAACCAACCGTCGACTCTCAGCTTGTTCTGAATCACGATTCCGTTGTGGCTCGTGCACGGCTTACGTCAACAGCAGGGGTTACCATAGAAGCGGCCTGGGGTATGTACATATGTGCCTCTCGCGCTAAGCCCGTTTAGTTAGCTCGTGCTTGGTTGCACCGACTCGTACGTACGATCTGTCTTCGTTGAAGCTAAGGTCAGGACAGCTTGGAGCTAGCCAACCGCCACGACAACTACATCTCGACCTATATCGTCACCATCCTGCCTCTTCATCACTTTACCGCGCTTAATCAGGAGTGCAAGGTCTCGACGACACGTCCAACGTCTCGGCACATGGATTCTTCTTTGCATGAGGTTTGGCGAGCTGCTGAAGGCAGTCCATTCCTCCCTGCCATTGGCAAGAACAGTCAATTCCTCGTTGCATTTTCCCTAGTGCTTCTCGGAGTCTTCATTACCGGTGTATTCGCCCTCAGTCAGTTTGTCCGTCCCAAGCAAGATTGGCGCGTGCTGACAAATTTCAGATCGATCCCTGATCAGCCTTACTACACTCGGAATTCCCGCATCATTGGCTTTCGCGTATGTCGAGCCCCGTCTTCCCGATTTCCATAAACATCAATACCAAGATACGATGCTAACCTACAAGCACAGGTTCGGAACTGTATACATGTTCTGCGCGGTAGGCGTCTATATCTGAGATACCCCAAGCTTTTCATTTACTTTCTAAAAGTTATCTGGTTTTGCGAGCCATAACTTGCAGTGTATATTGGTTGGGAGTAAGCAGAAGAGAACAGAAACAAGAAAGGCCTGGTCTGTGGAGCGGCTGACGACATTTCTAAATAATATTAACAAGAGAGAGAAAGAGCGTTGCCTTCTCTATAACCATCTCATTGCAGACTAAGAAGGGTTGCCTGCTTTACAAAACAATCTCGTTGCAGACTACCTTTAAATATATCAATCTATACATCTCCTCGTTCAGGGAAGGAAAAATGGCACCGGATAGAGTACCCATCTTTCGAGCTGTGGCCACATCTACAAGGCCATTGTTCCAGCTCTTGCGGTGTATTAACTTTGCGCCACGAGTCCACGTCCAGATCACAGAGGAAGGGATCAGGTTCGCTGCAGATCACTCCAGAGTAATGCAAGGTACGTAGATCGCAGCTACTGGTAACTGGATACATGCATCAATGCTCAGTATGGCTCATTCGCACGTGACATAGGTGTTGCATTTCTTGACAAGGCACTGTTTTCTTCGTACAGCCTCAAGCTACCGCCGACGGATGATACTGAAGCTTCCGAATTACCCAACTTTCAACTATCACTCGCATCCCTTTTAGAGGTCCTTCAGATCTTCGGAGCCGTGGATGTGGCTGCCAAGGCGCAAAAAGCCGAGCAGGATCCGTATCGAAGCAATCTAAGAAATTACCGGGCGGATGCCTTCAGCAACCAGACGCTGGGAATATCTGGGACTTGCACACTCATATACAGCGAGGGGGGAGATCCATTCAAGATCACCATTGAAGAATACGGAGTGAAAACAACGGCCGGCTTGGCGACGTATGTTCCTGAACTACCGGAAGACATTCCATTCAACAGAGAGGAGCTGTCTTTTAAAATCATCATGCCTTCACGGTCGTTGCTTGATGCTCTCGCCGAAATCTCGCCCACCGCGCCGGACAAGCTCACCATCGTGGTGACCAAAGCGCCCCCCTTCTTATCGTTGGCCGGCATGGGCGATTTGGGAAGCTCTGCGGTGGACTATGCTAGGGGTAGAGACTTACTGGAGACCTTCACCATTGCCGATCGTTGGTCGCAGACGTACAAGTTCGACTTCGTCAAGAATTCTACCGAGGCCATGCGCATCGCGAATAAAATTAGTCTCCGTGGAGATAGCCAGGGGGTATTGAGCCTGCAGTTCATGGTGGAGATGGATGGTGGAAAGCGGAGTTTCCTAGACTTTCGATTTGTACCATTTGTTGTCTATGACGAGGATGATGAAGATGACAGACATGATGTTGGGTTCGACGAGGACTAATTAGTACCCTGCCTCTAGGACGAAGTACGATGGGAAGTTGCTTGATCAAAGGGTTTGAAGGGAGTAGATACACGCAGTCGCATGGTTAGCCCCGAACTAGAGACGGTGATAGGCAAATCTGAAATACAATTATTGTAATCATGCATACAAGGAAGGGAACGAGCATATCCGTCATCGACAGCGCATCATCGATTTAGTGCATTCATAAAACAGCAGGTATGCCCGGCCCCGAGCTGACAAAAGTGCTCATCTACCCCAGCTGCCAAGGTATAAGAAAATTCATGTGCTGACGCGTTCTGGGAAGGAGTTGCGGGAGGCCGAGGACTGGAATGAAGGGAGGAACCATCACGTTGTGTGGGCGGGCGGTGTTGGAGGGAGGCGGCTGAGGGAGGAAGGACAACTCGACTGCGACCGTTCAACTTATTAAAGGCGCCTTCAACATTCTCAGTGTCTCCAAGATCATTCTTTGCCACGAGCTTTCTTTCCCAACATCCTCTTTCGCATGAACTGAAAGCCGCCTAGACAAATTCTTTGTGGGTTGCGATTTTTTTTTTTGCTGATTAATTCGTCTTCGGTCTCGCCTCACCTCTCTTCTTCTCAGAAGCTTCTCAGAAGATTGTCTCCCTATTTGCAACTTCTCTTACGAGTAGTGCAACATTGCGTCCGTATTAGATCGAAAATTCTATCATCCCCATCTTGCACAACCGCCTTCGTCACCCCACGGCGTCGCGTCGCGTCACGTCGCCAAGCCACCCAGCATGCTCACCACCTTCAAGAGCATAAGGCTGGGGGATGACGACAGCTTGGATGACGCAAGATGCGCAAGCCACTGGGACGGGTTTCTGTCCTCGGTAGGACGACTTATGGCACGCGTCGGAGACTGTTTCGTTCCATGCTGGGGCGCGAGGAAAGCGCGCGGTGAATACTGCACAGACGGGAGGGACGAGGTTGAGGACGGGGAGTCCGAGGAGGATGAGCGTCAGATCCTGCTGGATGGTCGACCGATACGATTCGATGGGGGGAGGCGGTTTTCTCCTACTCATGCGGCGTCTTCATTCTTGAGGACTGGGACGTCGGCGGGGATGCGGGAGGCGAATAGCATCTTATGAAAACATGTCGAAAGACTAGGACGACTCATACTAATGGTGGATACAGAGGGAAGCGACACAAGAGCTATGATACCATGTACATACATACGCGGAACAGAAATATCCTCGGGTCCTTCTCGCCGCAAATTGCGCTACTCTTCTTTTCTTTCGTCAAAAATTTTCCTTGATTTTATTTCATATTATTCTTCTCCATCTTTGTCGCCTCTTGAGTCTTCATCTCTGCCTTTGGCAAGGGCAGCACATCAAGTCTCTGGCAATAGCACAACAGCAGTACATGGGCGATGCTGATGCGTCTGCTTGCAAAGAAGCTCAAGAGAAACAAGCTGAGCTACGCTAAGGTGAAGAGGAGAAGAAAAGAGGGTCGCACAGGTGGTCGCAGTCAAGGATGGGATTCGGGGTTGCTGCGTTGATGTGGACTAGTCTCTGAAGAATGTAGCCCATGTCTCGTGTGATGGCGACTTATTGCTATGTATCAGCTTGGGTTGCGGATGTGGTCATGCAGAAAGCGCCAGAACAAGACGGGAGAAGGGCTTGGGCGCGAAGGATTTGGCTCAATGTGTTGTGTGACGGCCGAGAAAGAAAGATGATCAGAATCGAGAGCAGATGACGATGGGATGGGCGGACATTTCTGGGCTCCGGGCTCCGGGATCCGGGATCTGGGATCTGGGATCTGGGATCTGGGATCTATAGTCTAGGATCTGGAGTCTGGGGATCTCCGACCTGTCCTCACAAACATGGATGATGGCGATCAAGATTTCGACGTACATAATAATTCCGGCACCGGTTCACAGCAAATTGGAAGCACCGTCGCATGCAAATCTCCCACCGACGTGAGGACCCTAGAGCTGAGACATACATCCCAGATTCCTAGTTCTAGCAGGTCGACCAAACTGTGTCCCGAAAATATATGCGCTGGCACTGCAAGGTAACAAGAAAGAAGAATGTGTTGCACACGGAAACAGAATAGTTATGTATTTACACAAAGAAATTTGGAAAGAGTACTTCGTAAACAGCCATAAACAGGAAGATGGGAAGAATCATAAAGATAGGCCCACCAAGTCAAGCCGACCGACCAACGGTGTGGTAAGCGCGTAAATGATTGTGTCGCTCAGATACATACATAGCTACTATGTACGTATGTTTATGAGTGCGATGCAGCACCGCCTCCATTTTCTTTTGAGTGCCTTTTCTCCCCTTTCCCCTCTCTCTGTGATCTTTCTATTTGTTTGTTCTCTCTTTTCCTCCCTTTGCTCCTTTTTTTCTTCTTTTCCTTTTCTTTTCTCTTACAAGATAAAATGAATGTTCGCTGTTTGCTTGGCCTGGCGACCGTGCCTTGTTTATTGGGAGTCACTGGTCAGGCTTTGTGGGGGGTGCGGGACCCTTTAACCGTTTTTGTTTATTCTGTTTCAAGATGAGGATGGTGACTGGCCAAGAATTTGCAAGGTGGGGGCCAGCCAAACTCGGACAAGCCTTGTTCCTGGACCTGCAGCCTGCAGCAGCAGGGCCGAAATGCCAACCACTCAGGACTCAGATAATTCAGGACTCACATTCAGGACTCAGGTACCGTATCGGCTGCATCCGTTTATCTGGCTCTGTTTTCAAGTCGAAAGAAGGGCTCCTATTTTATTTCTTCCTGCTTTGCTTTTTCTTGTCTTTGGCTCTTAAACCGCGCGCTTCACTGTTCGACTGCAAAGACACAGCCACAGCCGGCAACAGCCCATCACCTTGCCGATCCTGGCCCTCATCGGTGTGACGAGCTTGTCTCCGCCGCTCGTGTCTTTATTCGACGGCAACCCGCCCTCTTTTTTCTCTTTGCCCTCATTTTGACCTGTGCTGCCCTGCTTTGGATGCATGTATTCGGCGTTTTGTCTTGGAGCAAAGCCCTTTGGGAGCACCCCGTCACAGGCCACAGTCACATGGGATAGGGCCTTGAGTCAAAAAGAAATGGCGTCACGATCCCATCACAGGGGAACAAATGCATTGCCAGCTTGGCATGATAAGAAAAGAGAGAAGCAAATGGCTTTCATGCGGGAGTCAGGACAGAAATTTTGACTGTTTGTCATTTGATGGCAGGTGTACTCCGTACACCGCGGACAACCACAACGCGTCGCCAAGCAACGAGACGGCACATCTCGCCAACACTATCTCGGCAGTCAGCCGTCTCCGTCCGTCCTTCCACGGCTTGGTCCCAACAGAATAACTGCAGATGTCATACATACTTCTCATGTACGTAGCCTGGAACCCAGATCTTTCGTCTCATATACAAAGCACGACAAACGTCCATCTTGTCGGACTTGGTACTATGTACGGCAACGAGGCGTATATGGTGTGTTTCACCAGACCAATGGCACGTCGTGGCCTCTCGCTTCGTTGCAGGTCTGGCTTCCATTCACTCTCGCGGTCTTTGACTTCGCCTTGATACCGTTTGACTACAAACGCCTTGATATGTACATACATTACATACATACTGTCAAGAATCGAGATACATAGTTAGGTGCTCAGCCACATGCCCATATGCCCACTGCTCATGCAGATGCGGGCGAATGCGCGATGAGTCCGATGAGTCCGATGAGTCCGATGAGTCCGATGAGTCCGATGAGTCCGATGGCTCCATGAAATGGCCGAATTGCCGCGGGCAAGGTCCGACCCCACTCCACTGACCACTGTCGTTGCATCCAACGTCAAGGGAGTGAATGCGACCGATTGCCGACCTGGTTACAATGGCATGAAGCGAGCATGGCCTCAACCATGGGCCTGCGATGTCTATGTACGAGTAGCGAACGCACCAACCCATGGCGAGGCGAGAACAGGCCAAGTACGCTGCACCCCCCCCCTACATTCAGAGTGCGGGCCGCGGAGCCAAAGTAGGACGAACCAGAGGCAGCCGCATCGATCGGCTGATGGACATTCGCATGAACAAGGCCCTCTGCGGCACCCATTCCGGCTTCAAGAATCAAGAGACTAGGCTTTGCGGCGGGCGGGTATGGGCAAGTCGCACTCGCTTCACACCCCCTCCCCGCGGCTCTTTGACGATGACAACAAATGGGAGGCCTTGTACCTTCTAGAGCGGTTGCCACAGTCGATGAATCTACCCAACTTGTCATCATCTGCTGCTGTGTTCATAATATCCCCCCGTCCAAGACTGGCTGTTTGTGGGCGCGGCCATGTAGGGGGCCTACTCCGTATGCCTTGTCCACTCTGCTGCATTGCTGCTGCTCTGGCCTTGAAAGAGCAGGGTCTCACACCACATCACCAATCCATCTATGAATGACGGAAGTCTTAAACCACCCGTCTCCCCCTTCGTCTCTCCCCTTCACCAGTGTTCACCTTAGTCCTTGCTACCACGAGCCCACAGGCATCCCTTTGTCCATCACCATCAGCAGTCAAGTCAAGTGATTACCTCGTTCTTATCTGTGTGACAACGCTCTGAGACGGATACCGCACCTTTACAGCATCCCATCTCTATTACACTTCCCTTTCTTGACAAGGAACCACGCTGTCCTATTTGCACTGATTTTTTTCTCCTGGCTTTTTGTCTGCGGATTTTTGTCCCGCACGCCAAGGGCAAAGTAGGGCTAACATTGTCTTACTTGGCACGTTCGTCTCTTGCAACACACACACACACACACACACAACACACACCTATAATATATATATATATATATATATATATATATTATATATATACACTTACGCTCACCTACTCACACTTCGGTGCTCTCGGACGTCACCATGCAGTTGATTCCTCCCAGCCCTGTATTGCCTGGAGAAAGACCAGTGTCACGTCCGTTATCGTGGCTACCTTGCGTCAAGCATCGGCGGCCTGAAGCGCATACCGCGATGCCGCGTCCCGGACAAGAGTTTGATGACAGCCACCGACCGATGGCTCCACCAGTAATCCGCCGCGGCAGGCTTCAAGTGCTCAGTTCGCGAACGACGTCCCGTGCCGATGTGGGCTTCAAGGCGGATACTCCTCTGACGTGGAGAGGGTCCATCGAGCCTCCATCGGTCACATCAACAGAGGCCGCCTCACACGACCGAGAATGGGCCGAGTCGTTGCGCAGCCTCATCAGGGATACGGAGAACGCGTTCCAGGCTGTCCGCGACGTGCTCGACTACAACACCAAGCATGATGCCAGCAAGACGCGCAATAAGACGTGCACCACTACACGCATCAAGACGCGCAGCAAGACACGCAAGACGTGGCTCTTCGGTTTATATGTGAAGTCGACTCACTCGCCGGCGGCTTGCCCCCCCGTCCAGCGTGCGCCATCGCCTCTCGACAAACCCCTGCCGCCCCATCCTGCGGCAGAAGCCGAACCAGGACGACGCCCCGCTGCGAACGAGAAGCGCAAGGCCAACAAGTCGCGCAGAGACATCTCTAACAAGGCCACGTCCATGTGGAAGGGTCTTTCCAATATCAGAGGCCCTGCCAGATGGGTCGATCAGATCCTGACGGACGCTGGCTTGAAAAAAATCGAGGCCGACGAGATGGTAACGCAAGAGCAAATCCGTCAATTCCGTGAGGCCCGCCTGCGAGCCGAGCAATTACAACTCGAGCTCGAAGCGCAGCAGTCGAGCGACGAATCAGTCTTTGAGACGGACTCCTCGAGGACATCCCAGGGAAGCGCCAGCACAGCGCTGTCCAGCGACCATCTATCATTGTGCTCTAATTCTCCGTCCCAGTCCATGCCCTTCTCCATGACCATGGATCCTATGGACCACGCCGTTGTCCATAAGGACTTTTCCCTGCCCATGCAAGAGAGGGAAGACTTTACCCTGTTCCGACAACAGCAGGAAGAGGAGCAGCAGCAGGAGCAACAGCTGCGTCAGCGACAGCGCCAACGAGAGCGAGAGCAGGATCGATGGCGACAACAATCCTCGCAGCCACCGCCTACATCACCGCCACCACCTACACCACCAGTGAGGCCAAAGAGCGTCCAGCTTCCCGATCTGCCTCCCAAGAACCCCGAACGGAGCAACAAGCGGCCTACCAGACTCGCAACGATCCCCGAGGCAGAGCCTGATTGCTCCGACAACGGGGACGAGTATTCTCAAGGTAAGCCCATCAATCAGTCCTATATGCCGATATATATCTCGAGAAGAGTCACCGATCTAACACCCTCTGCAGGCGTACCAAGTGGTGACTTTGGGCAAGACCCAGCCTACGACAATCACGGCTATGATTCAGATACCTCGCTATACGAGGAGGACGAAGAAGAAACCGCTGAAGAAATGGCTGCCTGGTTCGAAAGCTTTGGTTTTGAGTCTCACGGACAGCTTATCCGAGAAGACACCATCGCATCCCGGAGCTGTAGCGACTTATCTGCTACCTTGAGATGCCCACCATCGCCGCGGTCCTCGACCTACAGCTATCCTCTGGGGAGTAGCGCGTCAGGAGGGGCGGTGCACTGTGCAGAACTTGGCGTTGATGGCGCGAAAGCGATGCCGACTGATATGGCGCGCTATGCGTCTACGTCTTCGGGGCCGATGAGGTTCTTGACGGCGCCAGGGCCGCCGAGGGTGTGGGCGTTGTCGAAGGGCCAGGGGCAAGGCTCGGGGCGGGGGTCTGCGGGGTGGTATTCATCCACTGGGCATAGGATGCGTGTGTGAGAAGTGAGAAGTGAATGGGTTGGAGGTTGGAGAAAGGATGGAGGGTTTGTTGCCGAGTTTCTTTTGTTGATTTGTTGGGGGGGTGGTTGTGGAGAGCGTGATGACTCATGAGGATATCACAGGTTTTGCTTTGTGTATTGGCTTTTCTTTCACTTCTTTTAGGGACTTTTTTTGGGGAGAGGGGGGGGGGGAACACGAGGTTTTGGGATGCGATGGGAAAGGAAAGGGTTTGGATGTCTCAGGGAGGACAGTATACCATGGACATGGAGCAAGTATTTATTAGCAAAGATTGATAGGAAACGAAATTATGTTGTCACGACTGCTTGATCTTCGAGTATGTACATACATACATACATACATGTAACATGATACAACTTCTAAGTTCTGTGATGCAAAGCGCAAAGCCGGCGGAAGGCTCCACTAGCATGGAAGCATGACATGGCATTGGTGCCTGCCGGGTTCGGTGCTCCACATCCGATCCAATCTGATTGTCCCTCCAACGTCGCGCGTATGTTGTGACTTTGAAGTGAATCTCGAGTGTATTTTGAAAGTCGAATCTGAATTTGTAATCACCCCAACAACGGTTGTCACGTCAGAGTCGATTCGAGACTGTTCTCGGTATCAGAAACACAAACGAGCAAGAGTAGCAGCATACACAGCCTCTGCCTACCTACCTATCTACCTACCTATCCACCTACCCAGCCACGTCCACTGCTTGCTCACTCACTCGTTGCTCAGCATCATTTTTCTTGGTTTGATCAAACAGCACACACAATCAACACACCCCCGCGGGTCGCGCCGCAACACAGCTTCATTCAAACCACATCACATAACCACACGCCCCAAGCCAGCAAAACCCATCCATCCCAAGTCCCAAGAAAAACACCGAATCCAGATTCTTGGGTCTCGGATCGTTTGTCCATTAATCATATGGGCATTACGTTCTATTTATAAACATCCCTTTCTACAGTATGACATCATTCCCCCTTTACACAAACAACCAAACTCCTCCCTTTGTACATATAACTCCGTACGCGTCATCCATTCTCCGAACATGATTCCCATTCTATAAACAGGTGCTCTACCTCATCACGCAATCAGCCTATCACGCATCACGCATCACGCATCACGCACCACCCGTGAAGATGCTGCGTCGCCAACCTACAACCCTCCACATCACCCCCGAAGACATCGCCGCCCACGAGGACCGTCGCGCGAGTGAGGCCCGCGCCGCGGAGGCAGACGCCAGGGCGCAGCAGCAGCAGCAGGAGCAACAGCAACAGCAACAGCAACAGCAACAACAGCAACAGCAGCCTGGTGCGGAAGAGAGAATCATGGGGAGGAGAAGGCGGTGAGGGTGGGGGGGGGGGGGGGGGGGGGGGG
>SRPP01000451.1:0-20407 GCA_018360055.1 Claviceps monticola
ACCTACATACCTACATACCTACATACCTACATACCTACATACCTACATACCTACATACCTACATACCTACATACCTACATACCTACATACCTACATACCTACACAAACTCCACCGTTCCATCCCTGCGTGAAACCTTGCCGCAGGTCCTCGTGCTTGACCCTGCCTCCAAATGGTGTCTTCATTTCCGCACCTGTGGAGAAAAGTCGCGGATCGTCCCGCTTCTCCGTCTCTTATAGGTAGTTAGCGGATGGAATCTCTCTAGCTTCTACGTACCTAGCTTCCTTCCAGGAGCTCAGGAACTCCAGGCCTTTTTACGGAGTATGTACTGTACATGTGTACATATCTGCGGCTGCCTACAGTGACTAACAGTGTCAATATTAAGGGGTGAGACAACGTTTATTGAAGAGCGCCAATCTATGCATGATTGCTGTGAGCGGCCACTCCGTAGTGCATACGCTCATGCGGTACATACTTGCCAAGAACTCCCCAACTGCCTTCGATTTCTCCATTTCTAGTGTACAAAATTCGCACAATGACATCTGCTGCTGCGGCGACGCGTAAACCTTACACGCGGCACCGTGAAAAGTGTCTTCAACTTGATATTCCTAAAAGCCCGTGTGGTATACCTGTATCCGTTGTTGTTCATGACTGTCATTTATGTGCTCCCGTAGCGGGGCAGACAGGGTTCCTCCCAAGAAAATTAACTCCTAATGCATATTGTGCCTGACTGAATGAATCCCACTTGCATTAACAATGCTGAACGGCGATCAGACTGTTTTGTATCGTTCCGATCACGGCATTTATACGCGCTCAAAAGATGAATAAAGAAATACAAGCCTCAGAAAAACGAAAACTAAACCGTAATTAGGATATTTGTTCAAATTCCTGCATCGTTCAACGGGTCAGGAAATTCTTCCTCTCGACATGTGCGCCGAGATGATGTGAACAAGGCGGCTTTGACTATTCTTCAATGTTCCCCTGTTGGTGCATAGTGGCCGTGCTGGCTCTATTGGCCATATTTGTCGCAGTGGCCGGTGGCGCTCTCGACGGCCTTGGCTGAGCAGAAAGTGTTGCCATGCTGGCTTGCGCCCGCCCATGAGCGTTCAGCGGCGCGGATCCAGATACCGGATGGTTGCTCATGAAGCCTGAGAACGTCAGAGGTGCCATGCCAGCCGCCTGGTGATATTGATTGTGCGGCAAGTGCTGAAGCATAGGGTGGGCGTGGCTCGAAGACGCAAACGAGTGGTGCTGCTGGCCGGCCTCTGTTGCCAGAGATGGCACTGGATTCGATTGTGTTGCAGGCGCCAGTGGCAGAGCAGACGCTTGACTCGAGCCAGTAGCAACAACTCCAGGCTGCATGTGATTCTGAACTTGCGCATCGGCTACCGCATCGCTGCCATCGAGTCCCTCAAAGTCAAGCTCTTCTTCGGCCATTTCATCATCGAATGTCTCGCCTTCAGCAGAGTTGAGATAATATGCCATAGCCTGAGATCGTCTACTTACTGCACCACGAGTCCAATGGCTGCCAGCTCGATACTGTATGCTTTCCCTCAATTCTTCGAATTGCGGCGACGAATTCAGGAAATCTCTGAACTGGGACACCATGTTGCCAGAGAAGACGCAAAAGACGTCTCTTTGGTGCTGCGTAAACTCTGCGAGGAGGTAAGCAAGGGACAAACGAGTTCAGACCTGCCAGAGTTGATTCCGACGTGAAACTTACCAGCCGGCGCCACTCTACAATAGGCTTGAAAGTCGTCCCGCTGGAAGGCAGCAACACCTGTCAAGCTTAAATGAGTAAGTCTCGGACAGGAATTCAGCAGCCGCATGATGCTCTGTCAGGCTCGTTAGAATCATGTTCTCGGTACTTCGTGCAGCATGATGGTGGCAAGGATTGGGCGACCGTACCTTGAGGGTCAAATTCACACAGTAGCTCAGATGAACACGCTCCAGGCTTGGCGTATAATACTCCCCGCCTATGAATATACCGCTGGTGTCTCGTCGCACTCGCGGACGATAGGCGGTCTCAGCCAAAGCAAAGACAGACTCGTCTGTGATGGAATTGCATTTGACAAGGCCTATTCTCTTCAGCTTGGGAAGCAGAGAGAGCCTCTTGATGGAGTCGTCAGTGAGGTTCGAGCAGCATCCTAGGTCAATGTAGCGAATGCGATTGCAGCTGTGAACGAGCTTCTTCACTCCTTCATCGGTAATCTGTCCACAATGACCCAAATGCACATAATGCAGGTTCTTGCCAAGATTCGAGATAGCGTTTACAGCAACATCAGTGATGTTGCGGCATTTGGCGAGAACAAGATTGCGAAGCCGGGGTGCCACTTCGACAATCTTCTCCACCGCAGCATCTGTGAGGCGAGTGCACGACGTCAAGTCCAGGATACGAAGATGTTCGTAGACTCGCTTGTCGGGTAGGTTCAGAAAAGCGCCATCGTCGATCAGCTCGCAGCCGGCAAGCCTCAACTCGCGCAGGCAACTGCCCTTTGACAAAAGAGAGACGATTGGGTCGTTGCCGATCTGAAGACATTGGTATAGATCGATTTCGAGGACATTGGGGCACTGCTCAGCAAATGCTAAAACAGCATCGTCACGGAGTTGCACACATTCGTTGAGTTTGAGCTGAAAACATGTCAGTCCAGAATGCTACATTGGCCGAGGTGATCTTGCATAGTCAATACGCATAGATTATGGTTGAAGCCTCTCACCCTCTTAATATACTTGCAACTTTTTGCCAGGTGAATCATACTCTCGTTGGATACGTTAACACACCCTGAGATGTTGAGGCCTTGCAGCCTCTTGCAGTTCTGGGCAATGGCGAGGACGGACTTATAGGTGATGTTGCAGTCGTTTGAAATATCGAGAGCCAATAGCGAAGGACTGTTGGTGACGAGAGCGACGAGGCCAGAGTCAGTGAGTCCCCGACAGTTCGTTAGCGTCAATCGCTCCACTCTCGTACACGAGGCCAAAGGCAGTATGCTCCCATCGTTGACCTTATCGGCAAGGGCAGCTAGATTAAGACGCTTGATGAAGTCCCGATATCTGAAGTAAGGGTGTTCGCGACCTAGAGTCTGGCAGATGCTATGATGTTTTGGCCAGTTGGTGCATGCCGGCCGGTGCCACAACAGGTCGACGGCGTTTCGAGCCCACCGTTTGGATACGAGCATGCAGTGGTACAGATCTGTGGTGGCGCCAAGTTTGGCAAAGATGCTGATGAGGATTTCGTTGGGCAGCCGACTTATGGGAGGCCAGCAGGAGTCATCGACCTGCATATCTTGGAAATTGGGGACGCCCAAGGAAGACTCGGAATCGTTGGCACCGAGAAAGAAGTCGGACTCTTCGTTGTCGGCGGGGGCTGGAGAGGCGGTGGAGGAGGACGAGCGAGAGTCCCGCGGGTCCTCGGGCGTGGTGCTAGGACTCCGATACATGGTGTTTGGAGGCGCGGCGGAAGGAATCATGGCGACTTGAGCGGAAAGGAGCTGCCGGCCCGCGAGCTGACTTGAGGTGATTGTCAAATTGCGGGGGAGAGCGACGGTCAGCGTGATCACTGACGACGGCGTCCCGAGGCACCCAGTCAGCCAAGTTGGAGTCTGGACAGTCCCAGTACTGAGGGCGCTATTGGGCACCAAGGGCCTGAGATGCTGGGCGAAAGGCGATGCGATGGAAAGACGGTATAAGAGCGGTACGGTCGAGAGCTCGCATCGATGTCAGTCGATGATGGTAAGTATGGAGAAGGGAAGGGCGAGTGTCAGTCAGCGGAGGAATGATGGCGAGAGATGAAGGGCTGGGGGCTGCTCCGCAGGTGGTAGGTTTCCCGTGCCCACTGCCCGTCACTGCCGCGCTCCGTTCAGACAGGCTACAGCTGCAGCCTTGCCCGTCACTGCGACCAACTGTAGGAATGTAGCAGCCCCAGACACCGAAGTCCGTGACCCGTCAGTGGTCACCCAACAGCAGCAGGGTTAGCTGGTGGCCCACATCGACGCCCCATCAACTCCCGCATCAACTCCCGGGTCCATTTCCACTTCCCGTCTTGTAAGTTGTCAGTGCTCAGACAATTCCTTTCAACTGTCCTTGTCAAGGTTCGTTCAACGTCCTATCAAGGGTACTTTTCGAAGCCAATAAGGGACAGATGCGCGACAGAAAATTATGATGGCCGTGGTGTACTCACATCATACACATCAGCCATCGCTTGCGACTTCGGCCTCATATGGACGTCAGACCTGGTCGCCTAGGTACCTAGCACTTGCGACTGGGACTCGCCTGTTGCCCCGTGGCTGACGACGGACGTACTGTACTGTACGGTGACTCTGTACCTGCACGGTTGGAACTTGGCATTCAAGAGGCGCCGCGCGGGAGCGACAGCTTGGGGACGAGATCGGCTTGAGCGATGCTATCGTCTTGCGCTGGTCTGGCATTAGTATGGCCCAGCAGGTATCCTAGGTACGTTTCGCATCATCAATGTGAGAGCTTTACTGAATACGGCCGCCGTCGAGGGTAGATCGTTCCATGAACACCAATGACGAAAACATATATACACAAAACATATTTTATATGTTAACTCATTCATTCAGCCCAGCGTGCCCAGTGTTTTCACACGGATGTCGATACTGTAGCCCCCGTGTACCCCCTGCACCTGCGATGCGATATTCTGTAAGTTGTTTTAGGGGAGTTGGCTGCTAGGTACCTAATTCCTTCTCGCGCTCTGCCTGCATCGATCCCACGGGCCACCACAGGCTACAGCCCGTCATTTGTTCGCATTCGTGAGTGAGGAAGCCCCCAAAGTCAAACTCTCATGATTGGCGCGCGAGAAAAGTACCTTACCTACATAGCGTGGCGTCGGAACAGTCTATTGGTCAGGACCAGAACCACTTGCGTCACACCTTTTTTCCGACATCACATCCAACTCAACTTCAGATTAACGAACATACGCATGCCGTGCAAGCGTCATAGCACGGCACAACCGCATCTTTAGTTGTCATCTTCGTCCGCTCAATGCTTCGACCACGGGTAATTCGCTCTCTTGCGAGGGCATCAGCCCGTCCGGCCCCGGCGTCGACACCCCGCCGCGCGCGTTTCTTCGTGACCAGTACTCACACTCGATCGACTCGGGCTACACAAGACCTTGACCTAAACAAGCTGGCAGAAAAGCATCGCGACTATGAGAGCAGGCGCATTGCGTTTCTATCCGCTGGTGCCATCGCTGGTGTTGTCTCCTTCATATATACCGCGTGGAAGCTGAAGCAGGCTCTCGATGCGGAGGCAGAGCATGGCAGCACGGCCGTGCTGTGTGACTCCTTCATTCCCACCGAAACCTTTAAAACCGAGGCTGGCGAAAAGCGAAAAGTTGTGGTTCACGATGAACATGGCCGAGAGGTTGTCCCCACGGGGCATAGTGTGGTTCCGGTCTTTCCTCGAACAATTGACATCGACGTCCCTGGGAACACCCATGAGTCGCCAGACGGAACTATTGCCGCCTCTATTGCCCAACAGACAGGCACGGAGTATACCCTCGTCGGACTTGGCATGAGAACAGTCACCTTTCTCGGTATCCAAGTGTACTTGGTGGGATTCTACGTGGCCACACAAGACGTTGAACGTCTCCAGCATTACCTCGTCAAAAAGATCAACCCCCTGGCGAGCACCCTCATTCCTTCCGAGAAGGACGCTTTACGCAAGGCTTTACATGACGCCACCGAGGGCGAGCAGACTTGGGATTCTATTCTGCGAGAAGCAGGATGTCGCAGCGCATTCCGCATTGTCCCCGTCCGTGACACCGACTTCCACCATCTTCGCGACGGCTTCGTCCGTGCGATCCAGGCGCGTTCTAGCTCGGATAAGGCATGTAACGATGACACGTTCGGTGCAGCCATGAAGGATTTCAAAGCTCTCTTCAACAGGGGACAGGTGCCCAAGAAGCAGGAATTACTGTTGAGCCGAGACGCTCGGGGCAAGCTTGATGTCATGTATGGCGAGGGCGACCTCAAGATCAAAGCTCCCAAGAGTATTATGGGGACCATTTCCGATGAGAGACTGTCAAGACTGTTGTGGCTCAACTATTTGGCTGGAAACAAGGTCGCTTCCGAGGGGGCGAGAAACAATATCATTGAAGGCATTATGGAGTTTGTGGAACGGCCCGTAGGCACTGTCGCAACTCAAGTTGTGTGAGATGTACCAGATGGAGTTGCACGAGATGGGAACGGGAACGGGTATGTACTACTATAAGTTAATCAAACTCGATTGACCGTCATCGTCCGTCGCTCTACAAGGTCCTGTTTCCACACTGGCTATTTCTTGTCCACGATGTGGTGTCACCGGAGCGCAAGTCAATTTGTGTTTTGATTCACGAATACTACTCTGGACAATTATTCCAAGTTGCTTCCATTTCTCTTGAGTCTCATCTGTCTCATCTAATATTAAAGCCGTGCCCTGAATAGAAGGGACACATGCAGCGAATCAGCAATAGCTTATTGTACAAGAAGACTGGTGGTCAATCGAGAAGTCGCAAGACATGGAGCCCCGAATCTTGTCTTACTCCTGGATCGCACCCGCTTCTTTTAGTAGGGGCTCGAGCTTGCCGGCCTTGTGTAGATCCTGAATATCGGAGTTGCCACCAATGTGCTTCTGCTTGATGTAGACGTTGGGGACGGTGCGCTGGCCACTGATCTCTTCAAGTGAGTCTTGCAAAGCGGAGCCGTCGGCTGTTGAGAGCTGTTAGATACTCAAATGTGTACCATTCTATCGAAACGAGCATTCAATGCCATAGACCATGGCGTTGAAGGAGGGAGACTCACGCATCTTGTCAAGCTCCATGAGCTCGTATTTGGCGTTTAGCGCATCCAGGGTTCTCTTCGTGGCGTAGCAGTAGGGGCAGTATGACTTGGAGAAAAGAACTGTAGCACACAGAAGAGGAGTAAATAGAGTCAGCAGGCCATTGTCCTTTGTTTTCTTCAGAGCAAAGGAGCTTGGATTCTTATCAGGGCCTGCGCCTGCAGAATACCACCAGGAAGCACATACCAACAGTGGAGTTCTTGATGGCCGCTTGGACCTTGACGCCCGCTTGAGCCATTGCTGCTGGACTTGAGGATCCTGCAGTAGAGAAGAAGGATCGGAAGACGTTGAGCATGGAGGGTAGTAAGAGCAAGGATTAGATGTCGAGAACAATGCGCTGGCGATGTTGCCTACGCCTCCTTTTCAAGTCCTCTGGATGTGTGGGGATCATGTTGCGTAATCGGCGAACGGGGACCGGCAATTGGCGTTTCAACAAGCGGGTGGGAACCTTCGAGTCCATGATGCAAGGACTGAGGCCTCGGCTCGCCGGGAGCTTTAGATTCCCTAGGGACGGCGAGACCGACATGGTGTTGTCATTCTGTTTGTGCATTATCTTGGTGGAAGAAGGGCCATTCGAAAGCAAGAAGGCTTTGCTTGCATTGCAGGTCGAGTACATATTTCACGCATCCATCCAAGGGCGTGCCTCGCAACCGTGCAGGGTTACGGATTGGATCTCCGAGCGACTTGGCGCACTTGACAAAGTGAAGGAATAGCCAAGCAAAGCACGGAGTACATATAACTTAGAATAAGCCCTTCATCAGCTTTCCTCGGTATTCGCTGCTGGAGCAAGCTGTGTAGTCCGTTTTGCTCATGAGGTGTCGAGTTACCTAGCCAAGCTGCCCAAGCTACCTAGGAGGTTACTCCGTACATATGTACATATGTATTCCGTAAGTCCGTAGGTACAAGCTACAAGTTAGGTATTGGTACAAGTCGTCGGCCGAGTCGCCAACTCGCGTTATCACCTGACTGAGGCTGACCGCGACCCCTAGTCTAAGCTTCATCCCCTGCCGCATTCAGCTTGCGCCTAATTTTTTTCCGGCCTCACCAACTCGTTGTCCTGACTTACCTTCCAGCAGTCCTTCAGCCTTATCCCCAGCCAGCTTTCAGGCACGCCATTTCTGTTGGTGCGCTTGTCTATACATCACCGTCAGTTTCGCCACGTCGGAGACAATCCGCGCTGCGGTCGAGCGTGTGCTCAGGGGTTCGGAGCAACATTGAACTGACGAGCTGCAGCACACAGTCGCCGGTTTCGCCAGCATCGATTCGAAAGTACCGAATATCTACCAACCTTCGCAAGGCACCGAGACAATAGCCCCAACTCCCACAGCACCGATCACTACACATCACCAGTTGCAGAGTGAGGAAGAGGTGTCCTGTTAAGGGTCACCCTCACCACCCGAAGGCAAGGTGGATTCCAGCCAGCCCATCGCGGCAACCTCTGGTGCCATCCAGAACTTGACGTCGTACCTCAACGGCACGTTGGCCAACCTCGGTACCGCGCTCCAAGGATCAAGCCAGTACATTTCGGAGACGCTAGGCGTTCCTCCAACTCTTGTATACAGCAGTCTTGCTGCTCTCGTCGCACTACCTCTGACCATGTCAAGATATGGCTGGTCGCTGAACCGTGAGCAGAGCTCTCCTAGCAGCTTCGCGACGGGCGGTGGTGTCCCGGCCGTGAGGGACGAGGACTTCAGTTACATCACGTCACAAGATTTAGAAGATACTTCATTTTTCGAGTCAGGATCAGGAACAAGACCCCTGGCCGCAGAAGACGACGTACTCATCATCAAGAACAGAGGCGTCACATATCCCACGCATTTCCCCGCATATGCTATCGGAGATGGGAAACTACGCGTTCAGGATGTCCGCGACCGGGTGGGGCAGATGTTGGAACTATCCGAGCGAGCCTCACGTCGCATTAAGCTGCTGTATAAGGGCAAGCAGCTTAAGGATTCTGAAGCTGCTGTGCGGGACTACGGCGTCAAAAACAAAAGCGAGCTCATGGCGGTTCTCGCGGATGGCCAAGACAACGGCAACACGTCGGGTGAAGAGATTTCGCTTGTCGGCGACGACTCCGCGCCTCGCCCCAAGAAGAAGAAGAATAGGAAGAAGAAAGGGGGCAAAGCCAAAGGTGATAGTGGCTTGGCCAATAGCAGCCCTCGCGAGAGCTCATCAAATGTCGATGGCGCTTCACCCACCCCAGGTGCAGGCCCCATGAACAGACTGGAGGAGCTATATAACGAATTCTCCCTCAAGTTTCAACCTCTATGTAAAGCCTACATTGACGCACCGCCCAGGGATGCAAAGAAGCGTGAAGATGAGCATAGGAAGCTCACGGAGACGGTGCTGCAAAGTATTTTGCTGAAGCTGGATGAAGTCGACGCTGAAGGCATCGCGGAAGTGAGAGCGAGAAGAAAAGCGTTAGTGGCGGGAGTGCAGGATGTTCTTACACGCTTGGATGCAGCCAAAGCTAGTTAGAGGAAGCGGATGCGTCTGCTTTGCACCATTATTAATACACCAAAAGCAGGAAAAGATCATGTTGATTGTCAGAGGATGGCGCGATAAATAGCGCGAGGTACGTCGTTTCCTACTTGGCGGGCAAGCAAAGCGCAGATGTATCGCAAGATGGACAATGTGACACATCGTACCGTGATGCGCATCGTGTGCCATGACTGCAGTGGCATGGAGTTCACACCACGAGTCTTGATCTTGATGGGCAGGTTAGATGGTTGCTGTAGCCCAATTGACGATGCTGCACGCGGCTGCGGTTGAGTCACTGCGGAATTGGGCCTTTCAAGCCGTAGAAGCCTTTTTATTCGATTTTTCATCTGACATGGTCATATATGTATGCATTAGGATCAAGCTTTTCTGGCCAGGCCATATGATAACAGTGGAATGAAGCGAACTTGGAGTCTTGGACATGCTCACAGGTTTCACAGGTGCCTTCTAGCATGTGATTCGGCAGGTTGATCTTGATTGGCCGCAGCAACCTGAGCATCAGGACTTCGGTGGCTTACTTTGCGCGGGTGCGCGGGGAAGTCCCGCATGGAGTGGTCCGCAAAGGTGTCCGGACTCCGGTGAAACTCCGGCGGAGTGAGGCGCACAGTAGGTCTCGCAGCCCTAAGCTCAACAAACACGCGTGGGCGGTGTTCGCTTGCCCCAGAACTCCACCAAGCTCATTTCGGTTTAGTTCGAGTGGTTCCAAAAGCACAACCAGCCTCAAGCGGAACTTGGAATTTCTCGCTATCAATCATTTGTTGCGACCACTTCATCAACATCCTCGCCCAGGGACTACTAACCCTAGCAGCACAACAACAGATTCTCGCCGGTCAGGTTGGAGGATTTGTGTGTCATCGACCTCGTCTGAGTAGTCGCCTTCTCTCCTCTTCTCTCCTTCACGAACACAAGAGAACCGATACGATGTCGTCGTCATTCGAGCCGGTTGTGAGTACTGCCATCAACGCCGTGATTCCTCATCACCGCACCGAAATTCTTTGGAGAGTGATCCAAGACGAAACTGCGGATGGAGGAGAAGCGTGCGCGGGCACACTTGACCCGGATCAACAGAAAATACCATACATCGAATTGGGAATTTTATATCGTGTGCCTGCCGCGCCGCCACTTCGTCGAGTTCTCGTTGGAATCATTTGACACTGGATGGCTGGAATGTGTAGAGAGGGCATACATCAGAGAGATCAGTTATCTAATTACGATTTCGCAGGTTGTCGTCGACGGCAAGGGCCACTTGCTGGGCCGTCTTGCCAGCATCGTCGCCAAGCAGCTCCTCAATGGCCAGAAGGTGGTCGTTGTCCGCTGCGAGGCTCTCAACATCTCCGGCGAGTTCTTCCGCGCCAAGCGTACGTTCGAATATGCATCTCCTTATCCTTTCCGCGTCGGCCCCCGAATGATGGCGACCACAGATTTCGACCGAGAACTGACATTCGCATAGTCAAGTACCACGCCTACCTGCGAAAGATGACCCGATACAACCCCACCCGCGGTGGTGAGTTTTCTCCTTGTTCCTCCTCGCTGAGTGTCGTGGCCTCGATCTGTCGCTAACGGAAAATCAAGGCCCCTTCCACTTCCGCGCCCCTTCCCGAATCTTCTACAAGGCCGTTCGCGGCATGATTCCTCACAAGACCGCCCGTGGCGCCGCTGCTCTTGAGCGTCTTAAGGTCTTCGAAGGCGTCCCTCCTCCCTACGACACCCAGAAGAAGATGGTTGTTCCCCAGGCTCTGCGCGTTCTCCGCTTGCAGCCTGGCCGCAAGTACTGCACTGTCGGCCGTTTGAGCCACGAGGTTGGCTGGAAGTACCAGGATGTTGTTGCTCGGTATGTCATGGATTCTTTCCCCGTCCAGTGTAGAGCAGATCTCTCAAGGACGCGTAAGGATAGCGGAAAAGAGACTAACAATGGCGATAGTTTGGAGGAGAGGAGAAAGGCAAAGGGTGCTGCCTACTACGAGCGCAAGAAGGTTGCCGCTCGACAACTGTCCGATGCCAAGAAGAACGCCTCCGTCAAGGCCGAGACCACGAAGGCCCTTGCGAGCTTCGGCTACTAAGCGTAGCCATCCATACAATCACTCGATTACGATTGTGATCTAGGTGACCAGAAAATAAAAAAAATTAACATCGCATTTGTCTTGTATCCTCTCTCGTGCGGTTGTTTCGGTTGGCGCGGCCGGTCACAACCGGACTACTCTTTGATTTTGCTAAGTGATTGGCAAGGGCGGTAGGGCGGTAAGGTGGGAAGACACGGGTAGTGGACGGGGTTTTGTTTCTCAATGATCTGCATGATATCTGGTCGTCGAAGGAAAAGCAACAAGGAACCGATGCCCAAAAACAAATAAAGTACAGGAACCAAACATTTCATCAAGCGGCTCGAATAACGTGTTGATATTCGCACAGAGTCACAGGTTGCACGGGTGCGTGAGGATAGTGTGGTCCCCATGTCTTTTGTTTTGCGGGCAGAGTCCCGGGGGCTTTTTTCTTCTTCCTTCATGGCTTCTCTGTAGTACTGTCCTCTTTCCTTATCTTCGGTCTCTAATGTCCTCTCTGGGGTATCAAAAGAAATGGGAGAAAAGGGAAGGAACAGGAAAGCAGAAACTTGAGAGATGAAACTTAATCCGCTGCGTCTTTTATCCTAGCCATGTTTATACCCCAATTGTCCAAGGATGCCAAATCTTGATCACTCTCATGTTGGTTTATGATGAACGGGGACTGGAAAGAGAAGTAAGATTGTCGTTGGAAATGAAAGGCTATGAATAGATGTGTTGTGTGGTGCCTCTTTTTTTTTCCTGACATGCCTGGGCTGGACTTGGTGACTTGGCATTTTGGCACCATAGGAGTGGGCGATGGGATCATGTTGGTTTTGCCGTAATATTCTTTCAAGTCTTCTATACCTACACACGCATATACACATCTTCACTCCGCATTGTCCCTTCTTAAATGGTGTGTTCTACACTGTGACAAACAATCGAGGGCGCTTGAGATGCGTTGCTTCGCGACTATCTAATTACCCGCAGGCATGATGTCACTGTACTCCCACCGCCAGGGGCTGGTGCGTCACTCGTCGAGGGGCTCGAATTGCGCTCCCCAGATTTGTCTAGATTTACTCATTTGATCCGCTTTTCCGCAGCTTTCGCAACCCAGCGTTCAATTCTTGACCACATGATTCCATCGGCGTTAATCCAGCTCGACCGGTGCTCTCCTAATAGACAAAATACGAGCGTCTTTGTTGTTCGCCGAGCTGAAGCACAGGGTAGCGAGCCACTCTGGGGCAAAATGGGGACCTTGATTCTCAAGTTGTAACTTGTAAGTTGTGAGGGCTGTAAGTGTTGCGATTATGTAATTCACATTATTCAATTTGGAACTCAGCATTGAGTCTTCTCTCGAGCAAGGCTGCCGGCCCGGCTCTCCTTGAGGTCTTTCTTCCACGCAACGATCACGACTCAACTTAGGTACAATGTAGGTACATATGTACATACGTACTATGTATACGTCAGTTTCCCCTCGTCTGGAGCCAAGCTTCCCTACCACATCTACGTACAGCTTCCGGCATCGTATGTAAAGACGAGGGGTTGGAATGCCTATAGGCTATGAGTGCGCAGATAGCTCCAGTAAAGTTGTTGGCAGTACCTTGTATGTGTCTATGTACGACTCACGAGGCGGTTTATAATATGTACATACATAGAAGTCGGCTGCGCCATCTTGCTCGATCAACAGGGGCTTGCCGCCTGAGGGGCTTCTCCGGGTATCAGCCAACAATACGGAGTATGTACTCTGTACAATGCGCCAAGACGCCGGATCCCCCCACAGTCATGTGCAGATAAGATAACAACTTTCCCGAGCTAGAAAACGTAACTTGTTCTTCTGACCGTTCGCTGTCACCGGCCTCAAGTAAATTTACCGCTACCGTCTATCTATCTTGCTTGTCTCCAAGAACACAACCCAATAATACGCCCCCACGCTGCAACCAGAAATCTTTAACTCCGCTGAACAGTTCTGAACATCGACGCACTCTGTTCCCCCCCTGGAGCAATTAATCCCCTGGTCAAACCCCCACAAAAGAAGACCGTCACGAAACGTCAAGGATCACAAGGATAAAGGACAACAGAGAGGGCTTCACCGCAGAAAAAGGGCCAAAAAAAGTGCAAGAAAGAGAGAAGACAAAAAGAAAAGAAAAAACGCCTACCATGTCCGATCTAGACCACTTCGACCTCCTCGACCTCCACATGGACCCCCAGTCCAAAACCATCACGACCAACAAATCCTCCCGTGCCCTCAACGCCGAACTCGACCACCTCAACACCCTCCACCGCGCCCTCGTCTCCGCAGGCCTCAAATCTGGCGTCCCCGCCTCCCCCGTCCCCGTCAACAGCAAACGCAGCAGCCAAGTCGTCAAGCTCGGCGAGAACGGCAACACGGAATACCGCAAGGGCAAGCACGCTGAAGCTGGCCGCCTCTACTCCCTAGGCATCCAAATGGCCGCCCAGCGACCCTTCTGGGAACCCGCCGCGCTCATCCGGGAAGAACTCTCGGGCCTGTACGCTAATCGGGCCCAGGTGCACATGTCGCAGCAGAACTGGCCCGAGGGCGCTATCGATGCTGATGCGAGCGTCGCGGCGAAGCAGATGGGTAATCCAAAGGGTTGGTGGAGGAAGGGGAGGTGTTTGGTGGAAATGGGCCGCTTGGCTGAGGCGCGTGAGTGGGTGAAGAGGGCGTTGGAGGTTGAGGGAGAGGAGGTGGACTTGGTGGCATTGTTGAAGGAGATTGAGGGGTCGCTTCAGAAGGGTAGGATGTGAGGGGGGAAAGGGAAGAGGGGGAAGGGAAGAGGAATAGTTGCAAAAAACGGGACGAGTTACGGGGTTTTTCTACGGGTGTTGGCTCTTTTAATATCGATTCTTCTTCCTCGGGTTCCTTGTTTCTGGTTTGGTCTTATAAGTTCTTACTACTGCCTTGCTAATGTCTTGTTATATTCTATGGGTATCATTGCTCTTCCATGAATGAAGAGGGTATATACTTATATACTCCATGTGCTGTGGGAGACACGCAGCGAATAAAGAGGAGGATTAGGGCAACGGAGGAACACGCGCAGGATGGCCAAATGAACGCAATTGGAGTACATAGCAGCTTTGCATCTTGGCCTCTTGTTGTCAAAAAAATGGGGTCATGTAACTCTACCGTACTTCCTCATCTCCAATACACGGAAGCCTCTCAAATTACTTCCACTGAAATGATTTCAACGAAGCATCACAATCGAGCCAGATGGGCCTGCCGCTCCTGTAACTCAATCACTGCTCTGGGAGATGGCTCGATTTCCCTCCATGTTGTATACCTCTCGTTAGCCAATGCCGCATGCCGTGTAGCAGCGCGAGAGACACCAATCGGCTTATGGTCTCCTCTTGAAACCCTATGAGTATGGCGCACGAAACCCACACAGGAAGAGGAGAAAAGAAACGTCTCCTTCTATCTTGTCCTACCTTCTGTATCCTCCATCAATGTAGCGCCCACGAGTGAGGCCGAGGTCCAGACTAGTGTCTAACAAACGATGATTGCTATTGAAATGGCTCTCCTTTGCTGATGCAATTATGTTACAGCATTACAACTACTGGAGAACCTCTTCCAGACTGGAACAATTGTGCAGAAAGAAAAAATTACCATATGCCATTGCTTTGCGATGGCAGTCCCCTTTGATGGATATCGATATCGTCTATACGAAGAAATACAGAGAGAATGGCAGACGAGAGGGAAATAGAGAGATAGGTACAGGACTCTCAGGTGCAAAAAAAAAAAAATAACAAACAACCGGATTTCCATCTTGTTATGTCCACGGACGAAGCTGTCGCCCTTCAATACCGGTCCATCGTCCTCGTCACATCCCAAGCCTGAGGCTAGCCGGCCCAAAAGAAAACGCATTGCCCTCACAGCGTAAAAATTGCAAACGTAGCCAGTTGTTCCGTCACCCCTACGCCAGAGAGAAAGTGCCAGATCGGTGTCAAATACACCCGCGCAGTCCACGTCAATCATTCAACCAAGGTAACTTGAGGAGCCCGTCGAAGATGCCCAGAGGGGTTTTACTGGGGTTTCTCATTGTTCTGTTCCTTCTCGCTGGCGGTGGTGCGACACGAGCGCATAACGGCATCCTGACTACTCATGCGGCGGTCGAGAGCTCGCTCAAGCTTGGCGCCGAGAGCCAACTTGCTCATGTTGTCTGTCTTTTCGTCGCTGAGCATGACACGTTGGGAAGAGAGGGCTTTATTCTCCATGCGGTCGAGATTTAGAGCAATGTCCTGGATCTCAGCCTGGGCCGAATTGTTGGTTTGGACTGTTGGAGAAAAGGATGGCGCCATGCTGTAGGTGCTTAAGCGCGCAGAAGTTCTGTTCTGCCGTTCAGACATGTTGCTGTTAGAAAAGAGGAGCTTGAAAGTGCAAATAAACCAAGTACGGCTGATTGAAGGACAAAAAGTAAAGTTGAACAAGAGATTTCTGAGTTGCTAGTGGGAAAATGCGTTACAGCGTGCTAATGATGATGCCACTGGCAATCAGACATGAAAGGCGGTTAAAGCCCCGGGAAGGTACAAATTACAGGTGTCAGCACTCCGTATGCAGACGACAGAATGTACGCCAGTTACGGACGAACCACAAGGCGCGGCGTAAATACTAAACCCACTTTGAACCGGACGAGGCAAAGATTTGAGCGCGCCCCTATCGCGACTGAGGCCAAAGAAGGAGCAGAAGTAGTTCCGGGAAAGGGATTAGCCAGTCAAGACAAAAGACTGCTTGAACAGAGACTACATGAACTAGACATCCAAGAAAAAGAAAAGGATCTCTTGGGGTCCTGGGAAAGAAAAGGATCTCTTGAGCAACAGAAAAGTACGCAAATAGGACAGGCAGGCAGGAGCTTGAACACATACCGACGGAGCCATGATGGGGCGCGATGACTCGAGCGAAGTGGGCATTTTTCTATGAATGACAGACCAGACTGGTTCTGGGCAGTGAATTTGACAAGCGGACTCGAAAACGACGAGAGACAGGGCCACTCTCGGCTAGTGACGTATAGTCACGCTGTTCCAAGATGGTCGATGGTGACTTGGAGGCTGCTGAAATCTGTCGTTGGATGGTGGAACGATTGGATGGTTGCAGTACAGGAAGGATAACGTAGGCTTCCAGACAAATCACCAGCCACCAGTCACCTCACAATCTGTCAGGATGACCTGACGATGAGCGAGTGGGAGTAGAGAAGTGCGGACAACGAGGAGTGGTGGCAGAGCAGGTAAAAGGAAGGACAAGACGTCGAAGTCGAAGATGGAGGGCAGGACAGGCAGGACAGGCAGACAGGTATGTAATTCGAAAGAGACGAGGAACACGAGGGCGAAAGAGCGAAACAGGCACTGCCGCACTTGACGATGTCGATGAAGCAGTGGAACAACCTCGAGGGGTTGGGGATGGAACGGCCGAGGGAGAGTCAATCATGAAGTGACTTGGCGAGGAGGCGAGGAGGCGAGGAGGCGAGGAGCCACCTTGTGTCATCAGGACTCAGGACTCAGGAGAGGAGAGGGGTCTCACTGCTCAGTTGCTCACTTGTCTCAGTGCCTATGATCATTGTTTTGACCATTGACAGGGGAGAAGAGGACCCTGCAGCGCCCTGACCAGCCGAACGCAGCGGGCCAGCGGCGGGCTGGGCGCTGCAAGTTGCAACGGACTGTTAGTCTACTCTGTACATACGTACAACAAACGACTTGAGGCCAGGCGAGGGCTCGAGCTATTGGTCCATCACCCGCGCTTCAAGTTCCTCCCTCTTTTCGTCTTCCTGCGTAGCCTCGTCCATTCCTCCATTCCTCCATTCCTCCATTCCTCCATTCCTCCATTCCTCCATTCCTCCATTCCTCCATTCTTCCATTCCTCCATTCCTCCATTCCTCCATTTCTCCATTCCTCCATTGAGCCTTCCTCCATTCCACACTCTCCATCTTAAAATCCTCCACTCCGACAGTGCCGGCGCGGGGGCCACGTTTTCCGGCAGCCACCAAGCCAGGCACAACGTCAGCCTGCCAAGGGCCGATGTTGTAGTTATGTACCAGTCGAGTACCAATGTACAACTAAGGTACCATACGAAGTGCGTACTCCGTATATGTACATATGTACAGAGTATGTATGTACCTAATTCACGTCGCCACACGCGCCGCAGACTGGAACCAGGGTGCGTCACCAGGGTTGCTGCAATTGCAGCGTTGGGTCAACTTGGGGTACCTACAACTACATACATCTGGATCGGACGGCTGAACAGCGCTTCTGGACTTCGGAGCTGGACTTCAGAGACACGCTGTGAGTCAACATGTCAACCTGTCTCGTGTTAGCCGCAAGTTGCAACCAGTTGATCCCAAGTTCCCAACGCCAGGAACGCCCCCTCTGCGGCACGTGACTAGTACATTTCGGGACAAGGGAAGGAACTGGATAAAATTACGGCAGCCTCGGATCGTGCTGTCAGCACTCAGCAGCCGTCATGAAGTCTCGGAGACATGGAGATGCTCGGCCAAGATTTCGTCACCTCGGAGACTTTTCGACATCTCCGGGACGGACTAAGCCAAAGTCTTCCAAGGGAAACTAAAACATCCTATCCTATCTATTGAGATACGACTGGCCGCCTATGTACGATGTAGGAAGCAAGAAGTCAACGCTCGAACATCAGGTCATGGACGGCTCGGCTGGTCATGGACGGCTCGGCTCAGTCGTGTCGTCTCTTGGACAAATCTTCAAGGAACCCAATCGAGAGACCCCTGACCGCCTTTGGACAATAGCTACCCTGGTCACCTTGCGGCCTCGGAACCCGGCTCGAGCCGTTGGTCGATTGCAAGTTTGCAACATGGGATTTGTGTACGTACTCCGTATGTACCTACGTTTACTCTGTACCTCTTTGTACCTAGACTACAGAGTAGGTATTGTATGTACAGTAGTGGCGAGGCTCATGCATACCTATATCGTGAGCCCTACCTACCTACTCGCCCGCCCCTCCTTTGGAATTCGTGCCTGTGCGATACAAGTATCAGGCCCTCGAACATCAAAGCCAAACTCTGCAGAATCAGGGGGGGAGGGGGAGCGTGGTGACATTGTAGCTTGCAAAGGTCAGCGCAGTTGTCGCAGCATTCATGGTTACAGGGGACGTGATATTCTTCTCCTCTTTCCACCTCATCACTGCCATCTGTCGTACGCCTGCGGCGTATGACTTGCTGAGTACACCGAGTCAAGCGATAACTATGGGCCACCAAAGCACTCGCAGCATGTCCAAAATTCATTGAATTTGCACGTGTTTTTCGGGCACCTGGACTTCACACGTGTGTTTCGCAAGGCTGCTGTCGACTATGCGCAACATTCTTGTATGGCAGTCTATGTCAATCCGAGAAACCAAGTCATACCTATGGCCGCTTTGTATGCTACTGCATACGGCGATTTTCCCGTCACTCCATCACTCGGCTTCGGAAGCGATTGGCTTGACTTGAATGCAAGCCAGAACGTCACCTTGGCAATAGCATGGACTTCTGTGTAGAGCCACATTGCGCCTTGAAACCATCATGCGAGAATTTTCTTCCAGCGAATGTGACGAATTGAAGCACTTTTCAAGATTCTCTCGGTGTAACGAATTCTGTCAAAATGAAAGAAGCCTTGAGGAAGCGACACTGGAGTGCAACTGTCAGCAGGTTGTCTTGGACGTCGTGGCATGGAGTGTCTAAATTAACGTCGATTCGCTTGGTAAGTTGGTAATGCCGAAAACGTATACGTGTAACATAATGCTGGAGTCACAAAATGCTAAATACCCTCTGGCGGTACTACCATGCCAACATTTTTACTCTCAAGAGTGTTTCAATGTGAGATTACGGGTATAGAAACTGATTGAAGGACTCAAGGAGCAGCTATGTCAATCCCGATTTTCCTTCATCTCTTGGAAACCAGTTACCAAGGCCAGATAAGTACCGAACGGCGAAGAAGAAAGAACTTAGAAGCGAACGTACAGAGGGAGGTGTGAGCGAGTAAAGTTACGGGTCTTTTGGCTTAGGGTTCCAACACTGAACCAAAGCAGCTCAAGCTACAGCATCGTCCATTTCAGGAAGTCACGTACACTGCCTAGGATGAGAGACCCCTACTACGCATACCGTGACAGATTCTTTGAGTAACCTTGTCCGATAACAGTCAACTGCTTGGAAAACGACTACAGTACCACGGGGGCTATTTCATCATCCATGAAATTGATCAATGATCGTGAAGCTGTAACTAGAAGGCGTCGCTTCAGACTTTATGCGAACATTTGTGAATCTCTTCTCTATCCATAGTTCATGTTGCCGCAATATGAACATGCATGACAGGAGGGTCCAGGGATCAGCAACAATGAAACCACCAGAAAGCTAGGTATAATCCAGTATACGAACAACTGTAACATAAACTAGAGAAGAGAGTCCTCACTTTTCTCACCAACGTCCATAAGGGTCCGGTTTTCTACACGTGGCGGAAGCATAATGGACAAAAAGTTTGACTGAAGTGTCCACAGTATCGTCCTCCATGTATCGGTAATACCCATCCACAGTTCCGGCCTGGAGGCAATTGCTCTGAAATTGATCAAAGTCCAGCAAGGAACGGTTCGGGATACACTACATTTGCCTTTGCGTCAGCAGGTAACCCGAATGTTCACAAAGTATGTTTTTCTTGTCACGACACGAGAGTTTGTGTGCAGACTGCAGTAAAACAAAAAGGGGGGAGAAAGAAAAGCAATGATAGATAAAAGACTTACTTGTCCGGAGCCACTGTCGTAGTCCGCCTATAAGGAAACCGAGTTAGAGAAATCAAGAACGCGAGTGGCCTCACCTTCTGAGCAGGGGAGGATTTGACGAGGTGAAGCATACATAACCCTGATAGTTGTGCTTGCAAGTGTACTTTGTGAGCTCCCAATTGTACACCCAGTCCGTTCCTGGCGACGGTCCCTGTCACACGTGTAGGCACACCGATCCCCACCTGCGACATTCCAACCGGGCGCTGTGCACCGACGGAGATCCGTGATCGTACAGCGCTTGCCGGTTCAGGCAGG